>CAJNDV010037729.1:89023-110721 GCA_905221635.1 Symbiodinium sp. CCMP2456 | reverse complement strand
TGTAGGGGTAGAAGAAAGTATGGATGCTCGGTCTGAGGGAAGAAAAAAGGCACCCATGCTAGGTCATAGGAGCACAGATAAGAATGTCACACGCTTCCCCGAGCCTCCCCCTACCCTACGGTTGTCGTCGAGGCTCAGCCCCCGGTAAGTTGCAGCAAAAGTGTCGGCTCCCCCAGGGTGATCAGTTAGTAGAGAAACAACGAAGACACAACATTGGGAAGCAGGGCAACTATACAAGAATATCACATGGACCGAGCTTTCCCCCTGGTCGCTACTGCTTCGGGGAGTTTCATGCAGGGGTCTGTTCCCCCTGACATGAGAGGTAGAAGTCTTGGATTCGTGAATCAGCAAGCATGATAGGACTTATGCAGAATGACTTCCCCCTTGACCTCGGCTTCAGCTGGAGCAAAGGTGAGACTGGTTTCCTGCTTCCCCCTTGGCCACTGGAGGGCATGGCGCGTTGAAACAAAGCGAACTGCCGAACCTAAGGCCACAAAAGACTGCCATGTCCCTCTTGAGGGCAAGGAGAACGACAGGAAATGGAACAGGTTATTTTCCCCCTGTTTTCTTTGACTGTGAACTCTCTCTCCCCCGTGGTAGTGTAGAAACAAATCAACCAAGCAACCCGAACTTCCAAAGCAACCTGAACAGAACGCAGAAACCTTGACTTTACCAAAGGGAGCGGGAGTGGCTACATGCCCGGCTCCTTGTGACCGTGTGGTCTCCCCCGTTGATCACTGGAGCTCACTATGCGGGTCACTTACTCTCAGAAGTAGTCCTTGCTGTGCTCCCCCAAAGCTCGTCGCCGTCGGTGGGAAGCGTCAGAGTCGTTCCCCTCCTCTTGTGACGGGTTCTCCTCCGTGTCGGTGTGCATCTGTGTATCGTCCCCCGCACGGCTCGCAGCCAGGCTGGGTTCGGCTGAGTACGGACTGCGGGCAACATCTCCCAGTCCGTGATGGCGTTCATGTAGCCACCAGTCTTTGTTGGGCTCCGACGAGGACGCAGCCACCGCACTCCGACGTCCCCCTTGTTCTCCGGGCTGTTGTTCCCCGCTACTCATCTGTATATCTCCTTGGGCGACTACTGCGGAGACAGTGTGGAGGAGGTTCAGGAGGTTGGCCTGCATCTCAATCTGTTCCCCTGCCGACCAGTGCAGAAGTGACGCCGCCAGGTTCTCCAGGATCATGGCATAGTCCCCCGGCTGCAGCTCGCTGTGACTGTTATCCCCCTGGCTTGGTTCTGTGGTGACATAGTCGTCGAGGGGGCGCTCCCAGCCGTGCGTCATCTCGAAGAGGGATCGGAGGCTGTCACCTACCCCGAGGACTGTTCGCCAGTGTTCCAGGGTGGCTTCCCCCGTGGTGATGGCCTGGAGGGCTTCCCGAAGCATTGCCATGAGTTCTGGCATATTCCTGTCCGCGAGCGTGTCCCCCGTGATGCGTTGCAGCCAGGCTATGATGGCATCGACGCAGGGCAACAGCGATAGGACTTGCTCTGGCCTTCCCCGCGACGACAACTGTGCTCTTGCGACGTCGGACAGGTGCATGATGGCCTCCTGGGTCGTCCAGCGTCTGCGTCGGGGCCGGTTCCCCCCGGAGCCATGGCTTTGTCCCAAAAGCGCCCCTAGGTTCTGTTCTAGGTGTCTTTCTGCTTCGCTGTCCATGAGTAGGTCTGCTAGGGCACTATCCATCACATGAACGATGGTGGTCCCCCCTGCTGGGAGGTGTTCAGCCAGTCTGCGGATGGCAATCAGGTGGCATTCCAACTTCTGCCACTGCGGTTTAGGCTCAGGAGAAGAGGTCCCCGGGAGGGGTTCAGGAGCCGCCCCTGCAACGTCTTCCCCACCAACTCCTGGGAGCGGCACAGTGGTGTTGTTGGTGGCCGGCAGGGTGGCTGGTGTACTCGGTGGCATGGCTGCAGGTGGTGTGTCAGCAACCACGGAGGCTGGTTGTTGCTCTGTCGTCGGGGCGTTGGCCTGGTGAGTCTGGGGGGTTGCGGGTTAGCGGGTCGGAGGTAGGGGTGGACGGTTTGCACCAGTGAGGTGTGGTCTGCCTGATCAGGGCTGGGACCAGGCATTGGAGCTGGGGTCGGGGATGGCGCTGGTCGTCCCCCAAGGTTGCGGCCGTCTCGTACTCTGGGGTAGAAGTGGGGGTCAGAGGGGGGTGGCGGGGGGGCTGCAGCTTGTGCTGTGCCGATGGAGTAACAGGTTCCGTCTCTTGTTGCTGGTGTTGTTGGGGCTTCTGCCGGGGCGGTCCGTAGAAGCTCTGCATTCCCCCCTGTGCGGTGGTCTGGGGGGGATCCGTGAGGAGGCCGCTGTGCTGCTGTGGAGTGCTGTCGGTTGGTCAGGGGTTCGCCGTTGTTGTGGTAAAGGGGCGGGGTCTGTAGAGGAGCTTGCTTTCGAGGAGGAGGCAGCTGCCGCTCTGTTGGGCATGTACTGGGTTTTGCGCTTGTGACGGACTCTCGTCCTAGCCTCTGCTACATCATCGGGTGGGGTCGTGCTCTCTTGGGAAAGCTCAATTTCCCATCTCCCTGCTCTGCCCGGTTGTATGGCAAGCTTATCCCCCGTTGTGAGGAGGAAGCACGATGGTTCGGTCATGTCGACCGGCGGTGTCTCGATGACGAAGACATACCACAGCTTGGTCCCGTCGATCGGACATAGCCTGAGTCTCGTTCCAGCACTGAAGCCAGGTGCCCTGTCAAGTGGGCCTCGGTCTCCTGCCACAATGACGTGCAGAGAGTAAGGGGCAGTTGGCGGAGACGTCCCCCCAAAAGGCGGAACGAAGTCGGGGTTGTACTGTACCGCAATTTCCCAGCAGTCGTTGGTGAGGGGGTAAACCTGGTATTGGTTATTGGCTGTGGTGGGTAGCTCGGGAGGCCATCGGAACTCGTCCCCCGCGGCTGTTGGCTCGTCTGGCTGGTGGTCTGGTCCTTGTGCCGCTTCGTCGGGGTGTTGGGGGTCGTCTTCCTGAGTGGGAGTGGCAGCTGCAACCGCTGAGGTGGTGATGGGTGTGGCGGGTGTGGCTGGCTGTGCGGAAGGTGTCGAAGGCGAGTCGAAGGCTGCAGGGGGGGGGTCGCCGATGGGCCAGCGTTGTCGCGTGGTAGGAGGTGTCTGTTGAGGAGGTCTTTCCAGTCCTCCTTGGCCTTGTTGGCCGCTTTTTCGCCGTAGTGTCCCCCTGCCTGTGTGCCAGTGTTCGGCGTGTGCTCATTCCATGGGTGGTCTTCCTCACTGCTGGAGCTGTCGCTGCTGTACTCGTCGTCCGTAGAGGGGGGCGGGGTGTCCCCCGGGCCCATGTGCCGCTCGGCTCGTTGGCGTTGCTCGCCTTCGAAACGGAGGCCCCATCCCGGCCCTTGTTGCGGCTGAGGGCTTGGTCTTTGGATTGCACGGCCTTGTTTGCGCAACTGCTTGTGTGCATATTTCCCCCTTTTGTTTGCTACCCTCTGGGAACCGTGCCCTGCAGAGGGGAAGGCTGTGTGGCCGTCCTCCTGGGGTGTGGGGTGTGTGGCACGGCTGCTGCGTGGGAGGCCTCCCCATCCAGCTGTTTCCCAGGGGGGCCGCTGCTGAGTCCGTGGGGGCGCCTGCGTGTTGTCGGTCTCCTGCTGTTGGTTGGCTTCTTGTGTGTCTGTATCGCTGACGGCGCTGGTCATGTCCGGGCTCTGCAACTAAGGGAAGGTCCCCCTTCATGGGTGTTTGCGGCGGCGTCGGCGGGGCTCGTCTGTTGGCCGGCTTGCTGGGCTGCCCCTTCCCACTCCATTTCAGGAGGTATCTCCCCCTGGAATGTCCCCTCTTGTCCTTCATACCACTCCCTTTGGTTGCGCAGCTCCTGCGGTGTGAATACCGATGCCTCGGTTGCTTGGTTGCTTGTGTGGCCGTCTTGCTGTGCATCCGGAGTGTCCCACGGTGGTAGGCTTGGTGGGTCATCCATGTGCAGCGCGTCTGTTGCGGCTGTATGCTGTTGCTGCTGCGGTTGTGTCGCAGACGACATCGTAGGCGTGGCCTGTGGCTGGCCCTGCGAAGGTGGCGGTCGCGGTCCGAATGACACCGCTCTGCTTTTGGGGGTTGGTGGGATCGCATCTGTGGTCTGGGGTGGTTGGCATGAGTCTGCTGCTGCTGAGGTGGTCCGGGCTTGAGGCGTGTTCGGCGGGGTGTCGTCCCATGCAGAGTACGGCTGGGCTACCGGAGGGCGCTGCATTTTTTTCCTTGTTGGGGGTTGCAGGTCTGCTTGGCCTGTTGCATGGGTGGCGGAGTCCGGGGCCCCACGTGGCGAGGAATAGGGTGTGTTCCATGGGTCGTCATCTGGGTCGTACGGTCTGGCAAATCCCCGACCATAACAGGGAGGACAAGGCTGGGTGTGTTGTCCCGCTGCTGCCGAACTGCTTCCGGTGTGGGAATGGGCTTGCGTTGCTTGTGCCGGGGGCCGGCCCAGTGGTTGCTGCGAAGTCTGGCTATCCTGTAGGTTCTGCCATGTTGGGCCAGGGGGGGGTCGCTGTGCAGAGTGGAGTGCTGCCGGTTGGGAAAGGGGTAGTTGTTGTGGTACTGCGTTTGTGGGAGATTGCTGTGGTTGATGTGAGAGAAGTTGTGGCTGGTTTTGCATATTGGGTGGCTGTGAGTATTGCAATTGGTAAGCTGGCGGCGGGAAGTATGCTTGGTGTGGCTGTTGGGCGGCCTGTTGGGCAGGAGTAGCCATGGCAAAGCCACCCCATGCTGTGAATGGCGTCCCCCCGGTGGTAATGTGGGTGGATTGCCATGTAAGGTGGGTCGGCGGGGGCATGTTGGGGTCTCTCATCCAGGGGGGTTGCCAGTACATTGGCTGTATCATGCCTCCCCCGTTTTGGAATGCTGGCTGCGGCGGCTGCGGCTGCTGGTGCCCCGGCTGGGTCCGAGAGGGAGGGTGTGCTGCTGTAGCCGTCTGGGAGGCCGTGTTTGGGTACGGTGGGGGGTGCGGCCTGTCTGTTGCTGGGGGGGGGTCGGGGGGGGTCATGTCCCGCAGGTGTGCCCGAAAATTGCATCCCCCAACCTCCCCTGAGCCAAGAGAGCATCACGAGCTTCTGGAGTGGGGCCATGTTAGGTCCCCGCCGTGTAGGCTGTGTAGCCAAGTCTCGCTGGTGACTGCGCGTATTACTGAGCTCTTCAAGATGCATGCGGAAGAACATGACGGTCACCACATGTACGTCCAGGGTTCGAGCCAAGGGGCAGAATCGAGGAAGAACTTCGGCGTGCTTTCCAGATCGACCTTTACGTTCTCAGGGTCCTAAGCAATGCAGAATCCTCGGGGGGCGGGGAGACCACGAAGGCAAGGCTCTCAATCTGCACAAACATGTAGGACACGTAGAACACGGTCGCAACGGAGTACTGGAGGAAGGCAGGGGAGGGGTGAGCACGCCTTCTTGGGATGAATGTGGACCAGCGGCTTGCTGCTGGGTGTTTTTTTGTAACACCATGTTGGAACAAAATGAGTCGAGTTCGTCGCATCGTCCTTTTGTTCCAGGAGGCCCAGCTCTCGTGCGTCCCCCTTTTGATCCCCGCCATATCGCGAATATGGGTGAGTTGCATCGTGTTCGCTTGCTTCAGAATCTGGACATTACATGGCCAAGTTTCGCAGCCCCAGAGTGCTGATTGGCGGACCAACATCGTATGCAAAATCATCTTTTTTGCTATAGGGGCCTTCGCCATGAGCTCCCCCTTGTGAGTCCAGAAAGCCTTTCTCCCCCTCGACTGCATAGAGGCGACGATGATGCTGGGGGTAGTATGAAAGGCGACTGGGCTCCCCAGCACTGTGATGATGTGCTCTGGGCCTTTTGTTGTGACGTCTTTCCCCGCGATGCGAAACGTTGCAGGGCTTTTGTTGCTGATGATATCGATCTTGCCGGGGTGTAAGAGCAGACCTTTGGTTGGTAGCTTTTCCCCCAAAAGATCGAGCATCTTCTGCATATGCTCGCACGACATGGACCAGAGGTACGTGTCGTCCATGTAGCTGCCGCCGTCCTCCGGGGGCGGGTCGTTCTCGAGCGGCTTGAAGGTCTTTGCCTCCCCGAGGCACTCATCTAGGTCTCTGGCGACCACCGAGCCAAAGGCAACGGGGCTGTCGGGGCTCCCCTGGCGTACTCCATTGGTTTGCCGCAGGACGAGGTTTTCCCCGCAGAAGGTCACCGTAAGGGTGTCAGAGCGCAGGAGAGAGACCCACGCTCGAGCCTCCCATGGCATCCCCCCTTGTACATCGACGTGCTCTTGGACCCTTAAGGCCATTGATTCCTGGAAGACGGAGTCGAAGGCTTTCCGAATATCGAGTTTTGCCACATACATTTCGATGCCGAAGTCGAAGGCAACCCGGCAAACCCGGCGTAGTATCATCAGGAGTTCCACACCTTGCCTACTTTTGCGGGACCACTGCAGTCTGGAAGGTGACATAACGCAATCCCCTGCCCTGAGGAGCAGGAGTTGAGAGAAAGCTTTCAACAATGATGATGAGATAGTGATGGGGCGGGTTTCCCCCCAATCGGAGGGGCGGCTGTTTTTGGCCAGCAGAATGCTGACTCCTCTTTCAATGCTTTGCGGTATCTTGGCCGTGTAAAGCATATCACTGAAGAGTTCCCGCATGACTTCCCCCCAGTATGGATGAGGGAGGAGGGCCTTCATCGCCTCGTGGGAGACCAGATCCGGGCCACAGGATCGCCCGTTCTTCCATCTCTTCCTGACCTTGAGCATCTCCTCCATGGTGAAAGGTCGCCAGGGATGTGCTTTGCAGCGTAGAGCTAGTTCTTTGTCAATCTTCGCGAAAGCCGCATCCACCAGCGCTGCTCGTTGTTTCTGAAAGATACCCGCGAAGTGCGTTGACAGGCTCTCCTTCCATGAGGGGTCATCAGTCAGCGGAAGTTCCCAGTCATGGTTCCGCGTCGACTGAAGGAGTGCTTTCTTGGCTGTCCAGTCCCCGATGGCGGTTCTGTCCAGGAGTTTTTGCCGCCACTTGCGGTGTTCGCGGGTGTGCGACCTGCAAACCTCCTTCCACATCTGCCGCCGTTCTCTTCCTGGAGGTTGCCGAATAGCTCTGCAGCGTAGTTGTTTAAGGTTGATGCTTTCTTCGAAGTGCGGGAGGACCTTCCCCGGGACGGTGATGGCGATGGCTGTCTTTGTGAGCATGGCCAGCGAGTCCCCGCGGAGGATGGGCTGGTCGAGGATTGCCTTGACTTCGGTTGGTCCTCGAAGTCGGCGGCTCCCCCATTCGGGGGCATGTTCTGATGGCCTGTGTGTAGTGCTCGTGATCTCGATCTGAACCCAAATCGGTTCATGGTCTGAGCTGGCAACGTCCCTGTGTGCCAGAACATCTCCCTGAATGGAGGGCAGGTGCTTCAGCATGATGTAGTCGATGCGGCGCGGTTGGAATCGTGTGTTGTAGGGAAAGTGGCTGCTCTTATGGATCATCTGCTCGGGATCACCATGCGCTGCTTTTCCTGCCATCGGAGAATGTTTTCCCCGCGGCCTGTCATCGAGGTGATGGTTCCGTCCGTGGCTTGATGGAAGGTCTCGTTGGCATCGACCCCCAGGACAGCTTTGTGCACGTGGCGCAGTTGCTGACTTAGAGAGTCAAGGATTTCATCGGTGGCCTCAATAGTGGCATGGTGAGGTACGTGGGCTGAGGTAGCAAGGAACTTCAAGTCTTCGTACCGCAGTGCACATGAGCAAGCACCTCGCAACATCTTGCAAGACGTACGCAGGACATCTCCGGTGTGGGCAATGCCTGTCCCCCGCCAGTCTGCTTCGAGCTTTCCAGCGAAAAGTTGGATCCCCTTTTCTTCAGCAAAATGTTTTCCTGTGTCCGTGATGATCTCTTGGAGAAGGATCACGAAGGCACCGTCAAAGGGATGAATTCGGGCGAGTCGGAGCGAAGACAGCATTCGCAGTGTGGCAGCCAGATTTAGGCCCCCCACATTCCAACTCATGAAGTGCAGTGCAACGGGTTCCCCTCGTTGCTGGTGAAACAGTTCTCGGTCCATGTTGTCTCAGTGGAGCCCCTTGCGGAGCTCATCCCATGCTTCACCGAGGTTCGCTTCAGAGGTCCCCAGCTGTCTGGCAAGTGGCGACACAGTGAGCCATCCCCCCGTCTCGATCTTGGCCCCGGCGGGAGCTGTAGTAACCCCGGAGGCCACCTTAACTGCGTTGTACCATATGTTGGCTGTGCCGTACTCGACCTCCAGGGCTTGGGCTCGGCCGCCGGCCTCAAGGATGAGCCGCTTGATTTTCCCCGCAAACTGCGCTCTTCTGCGTCTCTCCAAAGGCTGACTCATCGTCGCAAAGAAGTATCGGTTACCTCCCTCCGGCCGGGGTCCTGTGATGATTTTGGCCGCCCGGATAGTGCGAAGGGCTTCCTGCACTCTCCCCCGGTGGGTGGCTTGGTCTTCCCCGTCTCGAGGCTGAAGGGGCAAGATGGCGAAGCCGCGGCGAAGGCCTGGAACAAAGGCATCGTCCATGTCTAGGTCGACTTGGAGCTGCGCAACGTGTTGTTTGACCAACCTGAGCGGCTTGCTCAGCGGACCATCCCCCCAAGACGATCGCGGGTCTTGCCGCCTCGGTGGAGGATCCATCTGACCCCCGCGTGCTGCTTGTGTTGAATTGGGCTGTAGCGAACTTCCCCTCCAGGAGGTCCAGTCGGTGTCCGAGGTTGTTGCTTTGCTCCTCGATCTTGGTGACCTTTGCGTCGAGGGCGACGTGCTTGTCGGTGACAGTCCGCATAAGGGTGGTCGTGCATTGTTCCACTGTGTCAATTCGATGGTTGACTTCGGCGAGTCCCTCACGGAGTTCCCCTGTGAGAATGTGTCGTTCTTCCCGAAGTTGTTCTCGAATGGCTTCACGGATCGAGGAGAGAGTGATACGTTCCCCATTATCGTCCACATTATTGGTCGCTCCAGTGTCCAGCTCCCGGGCTCGCTTAGGGGGCCCCTGCGGTTCACCTACTCCAGTCGCCATTTGTTCTTTGCGAGGTCACGGTTCCCGAGGTAGTGCTCAGTCAGGTAATGGATAGTCTCCCCCGCCCAGCGTAGACGGAGAGCGGGTAGTTTTGGGTCGGCTCGTTCCCCTGTAGGCTCGCCGATGCCGGTCCCAAAGCTGGTGTCAGACTCCCCCGCACGCCGGATCAGTGATCACCGCCAAGAGCAAACCCGACGATGTCTCCCTCCCGGGCTCGCAGCAGGAAGTCGCGTAGAACTACAAGGATCAAGATGATGACGATGGCTCTCTACAACGGCTCTGTTCGGCTCTCTCTCCACGCCCGGGTTGAGGTCCTCCCTCTCTCTCCCTGAGGTTTTGGGCTCGGACCTTGAACCGCTCGCGGCTTGAGCCAAAATGGCTACTCTCTCTCTCTCTCCCTCTCTTTCTTTCTTTCTTTCTTTCTTTCTTTCGTGCTGCAGGGCGTAGGGGTCGATCACTCGATCCTCTCTCTCTCTCTCGCGTGAAGTTATTGCTGAGCAGTGCAGCCTCGAACCAGTGTGCAGTGCGCAGGTCTATGACATGTGGAAGCCAACGGGAGCACTGAGTAGCACTGAGCTGTGCACCTCCGCCACCATCCGTGCCAAGTCATCCAGCAAGGAGAAAGGAGCCTGTAACGCCAACAGATGCAGCCCTCGCGCGCTCATCTGAGCTCTGGGAGATGCGCCCGCCCTCGCTTCAAGACTGTCCCCCAACCCAGGCGTCCGAAGCATGTGCAAAATTTAAAATTATAGAAAATTATCACTGGTGGCAGTCAGCACAACTGCTTCGATAACCTGTGCTCACTTTGCCTCTGCTCCGACTCGCGCGGCGAAGTGCGAAACCTCGTGCAGCACAACGGTTCCTGCCTTCTTCCGCAGCCTTCTGGGGCACCAGCGGCTGAAAGCAGCAGGAGTGTGCCCAGCTGCGCTGATGCCTGAATAGCATGCACCGAAACCAGCTGAATTCAAGCAAATGCCATGCAGCCTAGGTTCCTGAGTGACCCCTTAACTAATCATTATCGAGAACAATAAGGGTACCCTTTTTCTGAAACTTTTTCTCCTGTTATTTAGTTTTGTGGAGAGGACTAGCAGTGCTGCAGATACAGGGTTTCGAGAAGCCAAGTTGCGAATTCAGACATCTGCGCATGGCACTTCCGGACCGTAAAGAAAAACGCCTCAGGAAACAGAGCGCAGAACAACGAAACGGCAAGTGCCACTTTGATTCGAATCGTTCGGAGAGCCAGCTAGGCGCTGCCAAGCGGCAATGACTGACAGAGTCAGCACCACAGCACCTCTCTAAAGCCCATGATATCCTAGCTGCTTCCTAGCTACACAGTACGGCAGCAGTCTGCAAGACAACAACGTTCAACGCAGCAACATGCATCAACCCCGCGATGAATGGCACAGTGGCGGCTCTGCGAGGCAAGAAGCTGCAAGCAGCTGATGGCACTGCGCATGGCTGGGTCGTCAACCAATCAGCCGGTACGAGGACAGCAAGCTCGATCCCAACCTACAGCGATGGACCGAAGTAAGCTTTCCAGGCAAACACGCAAGCAAACAAGGCAGATAGTGTAGCTAGTTTCACCTGTGTCGATTCGGCCGTTTGACCACTGAGAGCTTTGCTCGAAGACTTTCTCGGGCGACACATTTGCCAAGCGGCAGGCCTTGCAGCACGCGGAACCACGGAAAACCCGGAGCCGGACGACTGTAAGTCTCTTGCGGCGAGGGCGAGCAAAGTCACCAAACCACCCGTCAGCAATGCCAAGGCCTGAGCAGGATGCTCATGGATGCTCCAACTGCTTGCACGGAAGCAGAGCTTCGAAGAGCTGGGGCAAGCAGAAAACGAAAATTCGCATGCAAAGACCGGCGTTCAGCTGCGCTGATCAAGACCTTCGCCATAAGAGGCGATGTCCTATTCAAAGGGGGGGACTTGGTCAACAGATGTCAAACATGTTCAAAGTTCAAGATCTGCCGGGTCGAGCGTCTCAGCGTTTGGTTTACTCCCTTTGGTATTTGAAAATTGGCTGTGTTGGCGACCGGCATAGGGGGCCGGGGGGTGCATAGATTCTGTGAAAGAAGACAGGAGGAAGTCTTCTGCTGGCAGAGTCTACGCTGGCATCTGCAATGCGAAGGCAACTAGAAAGCAACGCTGGACAGGGCTTGGCCTCAGCCACTCTCGAAGAAAGCCGGCCAACGATTCATCTTATGTGACGGCTTGCTCTCAACCTGTCCAGATTCGTGGAAACTGTTGCTGGGAGGCGGATGATTTGTGAACGATGTAGTGTTTGGGCGGTCGAGGCCGCGGCAGCGGTCTTTGAAATCTCCGGCATATGCATATGCATGTCTAGAGTCTAGCACTGTGCCATTATGCCACCTACCTTAGACCTGTTACGTGGGATTCTCAACGGAAAGAACAATCCGATGCAAGTCAATCAAAGTTTCAAAGACACTGTGTGAGCCAAAATTACTCCATTTTTCTTGCCGATGCGTTCTTGCAAAGCTCACACGCGACTCGCCTGCTTCATTGGCCCCTGCCCTTGGGGTCACGGCCAGCTTCCAGGTGAAGTAGCTCAGGATCGCCTTCGCTGCTTTGACCGTGCAAACTGCCTGCCTATATAGTCCCTTCAGACGGCAGGCTCATGAGAGGGTTAACATTGCGTGCGGAGCTCAAGAGGCCCCTAGGCCGCCAGGGCCCCTGGCGGCTGCGGCTCCGGCGGCAATACCCGCTGCCCAAGGGAACCACTTTCCTCCGGTGGTCACACGGGGATCTACGGAGTGGGAGCCCGGCCCGGCCGCATGGCAAAGATAACTACCTTCGCCGCGCCTTCTGGAAGTTCCACTCCCCAGACAGGCTTCTGGAAGTGCTGCCTGTCCTGCAGAAAACCGCGCTTGCAACCCCATAGGAGGGTGCCCCTGGGAGCGGATAGGTTGTCGCCGTCATCATAATCACCATACACATCCTCGTTGATATCCTCAGTATATCGCCAACGTACCCTAGCATCACAGCACCAGTAGTAATCTCTCTATTCTCACCATCGTCGTTGCCGTCATCGCCTCTGTCTTCATTTTGATCACTATCATCATCATCATCATCATCATCATCACCATCACATGACTTGTGTCACCCTCAGCACTGCGACTGAACGGCGCACACGACCGTTACGCCTCTCGCGGCGCACATTCTCGACCAACTCCGGTTCTTTCTGGTGTCCCATGCCGGCCCCCAGGACCCCAAATTCATAACAAAACCCTTTGGCTCCACAGCGTTGTGCTCAAGCCTTCGGCCTGAAGCAGCGCCACCCTCTTCACCTCCTCGGAGCTGGTCTCGCCCAGTCGTTCTGACGCTTTTAAGACTATGACTTCCGCGACATCGTGCTCCGCAGTGCCACGAGGTGCCGTATTTCGGGACTCGTGTTTCCGCCTTCCAATCTTGGAGTTGGCAGTGCCAATCCTGCTCCCAACACAGTATGGTGCGCATTTTTGGACTCATGGGGTGGTCTTGGATGGTTTTTGGGTTGGGCTGCTACTGGAGGTGCTTTTCCACTCTTTGGGGCCTACGCCGGCATAAATTTCACTTCCTTGCGCCAGCATTGAAACGACCACCACCAGTGCTAAAGTCATGACGGTCACTTCTATTCTCCATGGTTGTTACCGTTGTCAGCAACAGCACCATCACCCATCATCAGACAAAAACCGTAACCAATACAGATGTACGGTGCCATGCGCCCTCGCTTTCCAGCATGTCGGCTTCGGTCACCAGTACCGGCTCGGGGGTGATGTGAGAACAGTGTCCACAACTATCCACACCCCCCCGTCTGCTGCGCCGGCCTGAGCCACCAGTCCAATCCAAAGACCAAGGCTTGTCGATGCTACGGCAGCCAACATGTGCGGCAGCCTTCGAGAGTGGATGATGCAGAACATGCTCGTTCAGATGCCAGTAAAATCCGGCGACCCTCCTTACAGCCATGCTGCGGATTGCCCGGCCTCTTGCCCCAAACGATGGCTCCCGTTCCTGCATTACAAACAATCGCTTTACCCAAACACTAGACACCACAAAGAAAACATGCCCTTTTTTCAGAGCATTTGGAATTCTAACTTACATCAGCACCACGCAAACAAAAAAACACATCTTGAGCTCAGGAATCGTGGGTCGTAAGCAGAGCGGGGTAATTCATTTCGGCCTTTGGGAAGCGTTGGCCAGGATGGCTCCTTGTATATTACTTCTGATCGTTATTGTGTACCAGACCTGATGGAAGAACAGCTACGGCTACGCCTCTTGACTGCAAGCACGTTCACGGTGCTCAGCTTGAGCATATCAGCATTCGTAGAGGACGAAATCAAGCAGACACAAAACCAATCACGCCCTTTCTGCAATCATCACAGAATGTCACAGAGGAGCGCTGCCACGGGCCTAGAATCAGTCCGATAGCATGCATGACATCCGGGTCGCCAAGGAAATGCTCTACCTCGTCACACTGGCCCAGACATGCTGGCATCGTGAAGGCTCTGTCAGAGCTGTCTGCAGTACACACCGAGGACTTCGAGCATTGAGGCCCTGTCCTCTGCGGCCGAGAGCCATGTAGTGTTCGTCTGGTTGGAGATGATGGAGCCTTGGGCCAACTCGATTACCATGACTACATTGCCACTGGCTCTGCGGCATCGACCAGCTGTTGTCAAGAGTTCGAAGCCCAGACCCGAGGAAAGGTCCGAGAAGTTGGCCTTGCACCAGACTGTAAGGATTTTCGGGTGCGTTTGCAGGACGGTGCTCGGTCCGGCTCAAGACTGTGCCTGGAATTCAGGCGTCGTGCTTGTCGAGTTCACGATCATCGGCTGAGGCCATCAAGACCAGGAGGCAGTGCTACATACATACGACTGGGCTTTGCCAGGCTGCTGTCTGTGACAAACCTGTGTTGGTAACCATGCTCATGTATCTGGCAGGAGGGATCTGGCCTGAGCCCTTGATAGCTTTATTCATCGGAAATGGCGCAAGCAGCTGAAACTGCATGAGTTGCTGTGGACGTCTGACCTGGCTTTTGGCTGGAGTACCTTCACCAGAGCCACAGGCAGGAGCATGACGTGGCGGCCCGCACTCGCAAGATCACGCTGGTTTCGACGCATGGCATAACAACTTGCGAGAAATTCGCGCGGCTTTTTGTCCAATAGTGGAGTGCTATGTTCGTCTGCACCGCCAGATCTTCTAGTCACATGGCTTTGATGCCGCCCAGCAGGTTCCCGTGACGTGGCGGAGCGAGAATCATGTCCATGCTCAACAGAAAAAGATGCGGTGTTAGCCTGGCTATGTTCTGTCACTTGGGAACCTAGGCTAGCACCGGTGCGTCTTGTTGCTGCGAGATATGACTGGGACAGTATCTGGCATGTGACACGACGTGACCTACATATGGAAATTCAACGAACCAACGGAAACCACGAACCATAAATGTACATCCAGTGGCTTTTCACGGTGTATCTGCCCGAGGAGGCATGCACTGATCCGGCTACGCAGCACCGGTAGCAGGCTTGTAATTCGGATTCTTCTTCAGGATGACAAAATCCTTCGCATGTGGCTCTAGCGCCAGGGTCTTACCAAAACACGGCTGTCCGGTAGCGTTGCAGATTACTGAAAAACCCCCCAGTCCTCTAAGATGGTTCCAGGTGTCACCGGCAGGTACTCTTCTGTCGCCAGCTCCGCTCTGTCCTGCTACATCAGATGCACAAGATGACGCTCATGCGTTGATTCTGTTGGCATGTCAACGATGTAAACACCAACCAACATCACTAACAGATCAACGCCTGAAAGTTCAGAAGCACTGGGGTAGTTCTTGTCTGGAAGCCCGTAATCTGCTTTGGACGGCCAGCCATGCCAGTGACCTGTGGAAAGCTCTCTGGGTCGACATTACAGCGATGCGATGACTTTCTCCTAACAGAAGACTTGGCCGGCTGCGTCCACAGCCTGACCTACTCGGACAGCCACCTTCAGCTCGTTCATGTCCTTCGACGGCCAAACAACACTTGTCCTTTGCTTCTGTCACGCACCCACGATTCCTCGTCCACCGTAATCAACCATCTTGGTCGCATCGCTGGGACCACGTTGTACAGCAAGTAGTGGCTTTTGCCCAGAATTGTGTTCCTTGTTCCAGGAACATGTGCGGATAGTTTCCATCGCGCCAAGCAGAGCCAAGCCACTTGAGGTGCAGCACAGAATGTGCCTCGGCAAGGTCAGTACGTCTCCAGCACGGTACCATCGTTGACAGTTCCACAGCCGGGAAATTGGCCAACACTGCAAGGGAGCCAAAGGCAATTGGATCCACCAAGTAACCTGCAAAGGCTGCATACACATGGTCAGGGAGGGGTATGCACAGGCGAAAGCGCCATTTGCAACACAGCAACGATCGCTAAAGAGAGGATTGATGGTGAGGAGACCCTTGCCCATGTACAGAAGACCTCAGCTGCGTCTTGACACCATGAGCAGCATGCAAAGAACTCACGAAAGGGCAGCAACAATCTGTACTGGCCTCTTCGCACACTCTTCATCTAGTTGAGCAACTGCTGTGTTGGAACACTATCGCGATCAACCCCATCAAGAAATCACGCAGCGTCAAATCCGCAATGTCTGGTCGAGGAGAGCCACCCTGAGCAATTCTGACCATGAAGAGCGCATTGGGGTCTTTCGCATAGTATGCCGCCAGCTGCCTGGAAAGGCAAATATCTGACTGAGAGATCAACTTCAACAGCATCAGCGACCCAAAGCCCAAAGCCTGCTGGCCTGAGCAGGCCTGCTAGACGCGCATTGTTCGTCCCGGCACCTACAAACGCGTCTGACACGCGCACCCGACAGAAGTATCACTATCACTGCCAAGTCCGAGCTATGCCGGCCTATCAGACCCATACTCATGATGGCACCTGTCGCCACATCCTGAAGCAGGACACCCCCACAGTGCAGGCAAGGCTTCGCCATGCATTCGCGTCCTGGTCTGCATCGTGTGACAGCTTCGCAAGCGTGTCAATCACGAGCACCTGCTTCGTGCGTGAGAACTGTGAGCTGAAATGTGACTTGAAACGAGGCCCATTGCTGACCTTCGGATTGGACAGATGCAGGATCGCCAAGGCGATGGGGACGGCTCGCCTCCATGGCTGCTTCTCTTCAATTGGCTTAACACCCCGAAGCAGACCAGTCACATGTAAAGCCTGAGCGTCAGCTCCCCATATTGAAGAATGTGATCAATCGATCTGCATGCCATTTCGGCACCTAGCATAGACAGCTAACACGACGTGTTTCGTCACACAAACATGATGCAGACCACTCAAATCTTTTTCACACATGCTTGGGCCGTGGCCGATCTCTTCGCCGAAAGCAATCAGAGCTATTCCAAGCACCGCAGTTGCCTGAGGCAAGCATTACACTTCCAGCGATGAGGAGCAAGAGCAACAAAAGAGGCCTGGTGAAAGGCTTCCGCTTCTTCAAGGTGATCGGTGCATGCTTGCAGCCTTATGACTTAGCTCTGCAAGCCCCATGTCGTTTCAAATCAGCGAGGAACCATTCAACAATCTGCGGCTGCAAGCCGGGAGCACCACATTTTCTGCACGTGCAATACGTCACCAGAATAAGCAAAAGCGAAGCCTCCAACTGGTAGAAGCAACATCTCAGGAACATCGGCGGAAACATTACGCATGGCTAGCAGTAGCACTGCAAGTGGGGCAGAGTCCTTCCACGGTCAGCTTCGCATACTTCCCCACTGGATGTGTGATTGCATCCAGGGCTGACAAAGTAGCTTCTGCAGCATCCTGAAAGCAAGCGCGCTTCAATGTCATTTTACTGTGCTCTCAGCCGTAGACGCTGACCTGCTGCCCCAAGTACAGCAGACCTGCATTTAGGGCTTTTGCAGGTCACCACCTTTGACACTGCCTGCTTGGCTCCTTGCCTAGGCCAACTGCAAAAAAGTGTGGCCAGGTACCACTCAAGGCGTTTTCCACGGCCTCCGCAGACAAAGCCGAGTTCGTTGAGTCACTGATGTCTAGACATTGACGGAGGCTTAGGAGGAGACTTGTCTCTCGATGAGAGTTTGCAGAATTGCCTGGGCCACCTCCCAAACACTTTGACCGCTCGCTCCGGACTGCAAAATGTCTGCGACGATGCGCGTGACTACGGGCCTCGTCATTGCAGGATGACACGAAAGCCAGGCCCAAGCTGACTGCTGCCATAGCTGAACACTCGATGCTGCAGGCCTCGGGCAAGATCTGGTTCGACACAGGCCGGCATGTCTGCCATAGCTACTTCTTTTCCACAAGGGGGGTACCCCCGGAACGAAAGCTGGAATACATGTCTTGAGTAGGCATTCGAGCCGAGCAAACGTCGTTTGTCGAATGTCCTCAAGCCAGCTCCAAGTCATTCCCCAGCTTTAATTAGTGCTTAACAGGCAAGCTAGGGTACAATCCATGTGGGCTAGTGTACTCCACTCCCGCCGTTCCTGGCCACATCTGGCTACTCGACGGTCTTTACTCACAACCAGGTCGAGACCGTGTGACAATCAGGCCCGGGCAGTATCAACGATCATGGGAGTGAGATTCTCCAGAAGGTCCTCGTCGGAGATCAAAGGTTAGCTTTGACCTTCTCTGCTGATTTCTTGCCGGCTTGTCCTCTCGGCAGCTTCCTGCGTATGCGTACCCCAGGCCAACGACTGCCGCTAATCGCAGCTGTCCATCCTGCAAGATGAAGCTTGCGAAGTGACAGTGACGAAAATCTAGACCGATGATAAAGACAGAAGAGAGACTCCTTCCAGCAAACAAGCAACGGCAAGGACTTGGCAGTCTTTTGCCTCAACAGCCTCAACAATAAAACTATGCCGATTACTCGAAATTTTCAGCGCCGGCACGGGGCAACAGCGCCTTGGAGTGAACGTCTGCACATCACTTCGCAGGAACGTCTAAAGGGATCACCCCACACAGCATTTCCCTGTCCGAAAACACGGCGAATGGCTCGAGAACCACTGAGAGCCGTTTACAATTTCCGGACATGTTTCAACACGCGGTGTTCATGCACAGGCTTGCCACTCGGGAATCTGCACGTTTGCAGAAAACGGTTTCGGACTATGTTGTTGACAAGCTTCAGGGCATGTTCACTTCGTGCTGGTTGCGGCGAAGTGCATTCGAAACAGCTGCTTCTAGATAACTTCCTTTCTTTCCACAGACACACCGCAACTTTCGTCGGGGAATACGCTCCAAAAGTTTGCAGCAGCTGAAGTGCGGCTTTCCCTTCGACCCCTGCCTTGAAGATCCTTGAAGGCCGGAAAAGAGAACTTACAAGCCTTTCGCGCACTCTGCAACAGCGTCCTCAGCCTCCAGCTGCTCACCCAGAAGTGCCCATGCCGGATCACATTCGTTCTTGACCTGGGAAGGTCGTTCGCTGAGGGCTGAAGTCTGGCTACGCTGAGGGTCTGGCACCACAAGTGACCAGGCCGAAAGCCAGCAGCGCGCCAGCCTGGCTCCCGTCAGCAAAGCCGTGAGCCGACTCGGGCAGAGATGGGCAGAGTGCAGCGCCTTCAGGTTCACATCTGAACTCCACTGGTACCTCAAGAGAAGGGGTCTTTGTTGCCTCCAGGCCTCCACATGTCTCCTCAACCTACAGCCGTCAGTCGGCATGGTCTTTACGTCGACGTGAGGCGCACTTGTCGATCTGCGTGAGGCCCTCGTCGATACCCCACAAGAGCAGCGCTCCCAAGGAGCCCACAGTGCTCATCATGCCCTGATCCTTCAAAGAACTTACTGCTCGTTATCTTGGCAGATACCTCCCGAATGAACACTTGCTTCCCGAAGTAAGCTGAGATTATCCTAAGATATCCTAAGCAAACTGGGATGTAGGGGCCATGATGTGAGCTTTGTGCGACCGGGCAAGCCTTGTTCTTGTACACCCACTTCGAGTCCGCAATCGTCATTAGCTCGTCCTACATCAGCAACACTCGCGCTTCTCAGTCTGGCTTGCTATCACGCGCCCACGCGCAGAGAATTCCTTGCAGAAGCCAGCATTCACGAAAGCGTTCACGAAGGAGGAGGCCAAGTTCTGCTTTGCAGAATCCAATACAGCAGTGGACCGCTTCTCCTGTAGGAAGGTTTCTGGTGTCTCGACGGTCATGTTGCGCGCAGACAAATGCAGTGTTGACATTGCTAACCATGCTGCTCTAAAGCTTGCACTGCTTTGCTTCCACTACCTGCTTGTTGCCGTATCAACAATCAAGTCCCGTACGGCACACCAAACCCTACAAGCCGTGGCAGACTCTATTTCGAGTGACAGGTTCGCGAGCGAGGTGTCTGTCAGATTGCTTGGAACGGCCCTCTTGGCCGGCTCGTCTGACGCTGGTCGCGTGCCTCCAGGTGCGACTTGTAGATTTGTTCGGGCAGCTTGGGCTCCAGAACATCAAGCTCCTTCGCGGACCGTCTGCACCCTGGCTACAACCCAAACATCAACCCTGCAAAACTCGGCTCCTTGGCTAAGGAGATGAAGTGCTTCGAGAGGCTCTCGCCGGAGGCAATCTCTTTCAGCTCATCATCCTATGTCACATGATAAGCCCCTGCTGACAAGTTGTCCCGCAATGAAATCACACGATTGACGCCAAAGGCAACCTCCCCAAAGTCATGATCGAACTTTCGCCGTGATATCCTCAGGCACGAGTATCGTGGGTTCTGCGACATAGTTTCACAACGGTCATGCCGCCAAGTCGCATGAAGGCCATTTGCTTCTGGACAAGTCGGTCCTTGACAGGTTGAAAATGGTTGAAATGATTACCGGTAGAAGATTATCGACAATCCTGAGCACTCAGCTTAACTATACCAGAAAGTTGGAACATGGATTTAGGATGATTGCTGTGGGTATTCCCCATAATTTGCCTTGGTGGTGTAAGGAAGATGATGTTCCAACTTTCTTTCCTCTGCTTTTCTGTTTCATTGTTTGCGCCGCATGCGGAATGGTTTAGCGACAGCATGCAGGGATGTCATAGACAGCCAGCCAAACAGCCAGCCAGCCGGGGAACGCTGGCTGTCAGTACATTCGGCTCCCCCCACCCCGAACGCTAGGGAGGCAAGGCCCCAGACTGACTCTGGAAGCCCTCTGTTCTAAGCGGAATGATGAAACTCATGCCGTGGGCGCATTTTGCACCGAGCTTGCACTTCACGAGAAGCGGGGGCAGACTGCGGCACGGCTACATGCTTGCTTGCCCTGTCTGTTTCGTACTCTCGAACACGGATGTGTAGATTTTCATAAGCTCGAGTATGTTTGTCCCGCGGCCTTTGAGGCCGGAAAGGTTTCTGATATCGCCACAGTATTGCCGCGATGAGTCTTAGCTGTTTGGAAATTCTGTGAACCAAGCGGGTCCATGGGTTCACAGCCTGTTCTGAAAAGCTTTAAACTGATAATTCGGCCACCGGATAAAAGAGAGGAGCCAAACAACTTAATGCACCGGATCAAACAAAAAAAGGAAGTGGCTCAACAAACATTTCGGGGCCCGTCGGGTCGGGAAGCCGGCCGTGAGGGTGGGGCTCGAAAACAAACTCAACATGCATCAGAAATACTGAAGGTGCATCAAAAACAATGAAATCATGTGTCTTACAACATACTGACTCCTTCGGTGCGGCAAGCTATTGGGGTTGTGCAGCCTTTGGCTTGCAAGGCTATGTTTTGCAAGCTATTGGGAAATTCCAATTTGTGCAATATTGTGCAGTTGCTTCCACACGTGGGAAAGAATCGCGTAGGCTTTGGCTTGTTCGGGTGAAAGTTGGTGGGCCTGGGACCGGAACAAGTTGTGAGACAGTTGCCGTCTGATGCGCACTTGTCACCGGGAAAGGTATCTATCGCAGATGTGCCAATGTCCGAAGAGGAGAAGCATGCAATTCTTCATGGCACAGGCACTTCGTCTATGGCGAGTGCATCTGGTTCTACACGACCACCCGAACCTAGACCTAGAGGTCCTCCACAAAATGCTCGTCGTCCAAACCAAAACAAGGGAAAAGGGACGGGCAAAGAACGCCAGCGTTGGCAGAATTGGGAACAGGATCATGGACCAATTCGCCGTTGCGAGCCAGACTACCGCTGACTATCGCGCGGTGAACGAATTGTTCGAAGTCAAGCGGAACCATGTATCTGCCAGGATCCTTGTCGCTGGTGCTCTGTGCCGGGATAATTTCTCCCAGGCCAGCAGCCAGCTTTGGACCGTAACTAGTGTGTAGGCTTCACAGGGACACCAACTCGCGAAGTCACAAAGCTTGAAATGGCCGTTGGCAAACACAAAAACCGCGAGAACGTCAAAGAGGAAACGCGCCACATGAACATCGTTTTGGTGTTTCATAATTTCTCAGTCTGTGTTTTCTGGATAACAAGGCAGAGAGCACCCGTTTGGCACAGGAAGAGTCTCAAAATATCTTAACAGCGACTTGGTTTGGCTTGGCGCTTGGGCTTGGATTGAGCTGGGTGAGTGCATATACAACGTGGGGAGGCCAAAAAACAAAAACAGCCGCCCATTTCTCTTTTTTTTTGGCCCCGCCCTCCCCCGCCCGTGATAGCAAATGGGACATGCCCCTCCCTGAAACCCTATAGGCATGAATGTGAACTACCTGAAACCCTTCCAAATCTAAACATGAATGTGAACTACCCGGAACCCTTCGAGATGTAATACCCACTCTCCCCCGCCCGTGATAGCAAATGGGACATGCCCCTCCCTGAAACCCTTTGAGCATGAATGTGAACTACCCGGAACCCT
>CAJNDV010037729.1:45877-88923 GCA_905221635.1 Symbiodinium sp. CCMP2456 | reverse complement strand
GTAGTAGTAGTAGTAGTACTTGTACTCCGAGCAGGGTTGGTAGCTATATGCTCTTGTACTGTGGAAGCACTAGGGCGAGCCTGAATAGATAAACGAATACTAGTGCCGTAACCTCACGGCCGTACGGAGGAAGCCAAAACGCCAGAAAGCCACAAAACCGAGAAGCCGCAAGCCAACAGCACAGCTCAGAAGCCAAGCCCTGTACTTAGCTCTTATGCGTGGAGCTTAAACTGATGGTTTTGTGTGTGTGTGTGTGTGTGTGTTGTTGATCCATGTTATTGTTCGATCCCTACCCCTGTCATGTCTGTCTCCAGGCTGAGTGCTGTCGAGCCGTTGTGAGCTCATGTACGTGATGCAGCACTTCGATGGAACGGCTGCCACTTCACCTTCCTGTCACGAAGCTTCCCCTGAGGCAAGAGCTTCGCAAGCACCGAAAACAGCAGCGACAGCTTTCGCGTCGTTGAGCTTCAAGGCGATTCGAAGCGCCCCCACGTACTCCTGAGGTCAAGGCATCATTCGCAAGGTCGACAGTTCAGACTCAGCCGCCTTGTACTTCAAGTAGAGGTTCATGCAGACATTCAAGTACATTACCTTGTCGGCCTGCTTTGTCCATGTGTTCGCAGTTCGACTCGTCCCAACAGAAAGCAAGAACAACAGGCAGTTCTGTGCTTAACAAAAAATACATAGGCGACGCAAAGCCTGGCAAAGCATGTCATGTTTCCGCCACCTGAGTTGCCGCAAAGTTGGCAAGGCCCTGTAGGTACAGGCACACCTCGGAAAATGCCGGAAGACTCGTCATGCAGGTCCAATGCAGCTGTGGTTATCTTTCTGAGCAAAGTGAAACTTCAGGTTAACAGGAACTCAGATGTGGCCCCTTCCGTCGCTGCATACAATAAGAGAACGGCAAGTCAGCACAGAGGACGGTAGAAGCTTAAGCCCCGGACTCTGATAAAGGACGGCTCTTCGCAAAGCTTTTCGATCCTTCGTCCACGAAGCAAACAACCCTTCAACAGTGGTCCCCAGGTTTAGCTCACCTTTAGCAGACATGTTCTAGCCGAGATCAGGAATGAACGCTATGACAAGGTAGCGACTGACTGGTGCAAATCTGTCGTCTGATACGGATACGTTGCACCTCTTCGGAAAGCTCAACTGATCACAACTGCTTTGTCGTGCGTCGACGTGACCATTGACATAGACACGAATTGTACTAATTCTAGCTGCAGCTAGAACCCTTGACACAGAAATTTACCGAATCCCGTCAAACATCACAGGGGCATGGGCATGCACAGGCTCCGTGAGAGTTCTGCCCTCTATCGCAACATGCAGGAATGACGTCTGCACTTGGTCAACTTCGCAAAGAAGATCAACAGCATCCTCGGCAGAGAGTCTGCAAGCTCATGTCACCGCGCAGCGAAACGAAGACTCGAGCTCGGCTAACCTCCACACCAAGGTGACTTGCTCCGAGCGAAGCACCACTTCTGCATTGTGCTTCATGTTGAAGGGCACGATTTCCTTCCAAATGCGCGAATCATCGGAGTATCGAGAGTTCTTCGAGACGAGATCACGAAGGCCGAAGGGTGGATCGACGACGCTGCCTCAACGAGTGCTAAAAGGTCGCCCACGTCAGTGCCTTTGTCGGTGCGCTCCTTGAACTCCTTGCGATGGGCTGACGGAAACGCTTCTGTTATACCGAAATCGCAAGCATTTACATTTCACATCATACAGCCGAAGTCGGAAGCGGTGACAAGGCTCTGTTCTTAAGAGAACCTAGCACGCCCGGCCCAGCCTCCCCGATCTCACCGGCAATGTTTCGTATGTATTCATGACCTCAGCACGACATCAAGAGATCCAACTACGAGGGCCGATCGACGGCCCATCGCGTTTCATGTGCGCACTACGCTCGAAGTCACCGAGGGTGGGACCCCAACTGGTGAGGCCTTCCTTCGTTCCCTCCAGCCGGTATTTCAAAGCCTGTCTGGACCTGAGTCCGCGAACTGACCGAAGTCTTTCACGCCGCATGAGGCGCAGCTGAGAGTCCTGCCCTTCCTTTTGCATAGTGGTTGATAGGATGGACAGGACGTCAGCGAAGAATCGCTTCAAGTCGTTCGCAGGCATCTGTTGGGCAAAGGAGAGCTGTCTGCTTTGGATCAAGCCTTCATGCTACACCTGGGACCCAAGAAACGACAGTTAAGCTGCATGTTGTAATGACCCCGATGGATTGCAGGGTCTGCGGGGATTTCAACGCACCGGAAGAAAGTCCTTTGCCACGCTCTCCTGCAGGCAACAGCCTTGATCCACTGCCAGATTGGGTCTTGCACAGTTGTCAGTTTGAAGGCAGTCCACGCCTGCTGGAGGCCAGTTCCGTGTCACGGCTACAAGGAGATGCTAGTTCGAGGGGATCCACCCTTCGAGCATCCAAATCGAGGCTCGACGGTGGCCCTAAACCGCTCCGGCGACGAAGCTTTCCTGTTTTTCACTGTTCTCGCACACACGGAGCAGCCTTACGAACGTCGCCAGTGGAGCTGAAAACAGCTCCAACGAAAGCCAAAGCAAAGGGCAGCGAGGCTGGAGCGAATTCTTCGTGGGTTTTTGCAGATCCGTTCCGTCTTTTGTGTGTGCTTTCGTCTGCCTCCTCGTGCAGGCCGAACACTCTCGCCAAACATCAACAAAGGCGCTTTTCGTCAGCGATGCCCCGCTTCCGGTTCTGCTGGCTGGGCCCAGCCCATTGCAGTTGCCTGTGCTTCACATTGAACTGATTGCTCTTTGCACCATACGGCATCATCTAGGTTCGTCAACACCGTCAGTGGTGAGAGCGTCACGGGGAGTCTCGCTTTTTTTGACTGAGGCCTGTGCCCAAAGGCTCGAAGGCTTGGTCTGAAGGGCTGGGACAAAGCCGGGCAGCCCCACCCGATTTGTCAGTATTCATGATCTTCGAAAGGAAATTCAAGCAGAACCTGGCTGAACCTACCAGCAGCGCCAAGCTCGAAGTCCTGAGACTGAGGTTCTGAGCATTTACCAGCGGTTCAAGCTTGTTCCGAATTCAATGAACGGAAGCTGGGATCAATGTCGAAGTCTTTGTAAATTTACGAGTGCCACGAGGCCGTGATCTCCAGCAGATTTCTAAAAGAACTCATCGCAACCCACCGGCACCTGCCCTATCCTGCCCTACGGCGAGTATTCAGCCAGTGGCGCTTGCGACACAGCGAGCGGCCGGCTCGCTAAACGAAAAGTTGAATCTCAGATTCCTCAGGATCCTGTCTCAGCCTCGAAACCCCGGGGTTGAGGACGCTAGCACGCTTCTAAACCCTTGAGGGACTGACGTGAGCTTCTACGTGGTTGAACAGTTACGCGGTTGCGGGCCCGTAATCCCAGATGCGCACGGCCATTTAGGCCCTTCGCAGCAATCATCGCTTGGGTCGAGCTTACAGGGCAAGCCGTTTGACCAATGACAGCACTCAGATGCATTTAGGTGAAGAAGCAGCAGCAGCAGTTGAGTAGTCAGCTGAATGCCTTGAAACAACTCAGCAACTATGATGCCTGGCGTTTCTCCGAAACAGCCCTTTCGCAAGACCTTGGGAAAATTAGGCCCTTAGGCGGTTCTGGCCATTGACCTTGGCATAGTGCTCCGTCAGGGTGGAGTAGTGAGGTCGCAGGAACTTCAACGGCTTCGGAACCTTTGAGCAAAACAGTAGCGACAAAGTGTGATAGACCTGCAGTGCTTCTTAGGCTTGCGCAGATGTCATCGAGCTTGTGGACTCCTTGAGCTCCTTCACCATCGCCTGCAAAAAGTCGTCATCTTACAGGTGAATGATATGCACAGCTCGATACAAGGGCACTCCTTTCGCAATCTTGGTGCAAGCGGTGGGACTGTTATGCCAAGAGGTGGCCAGAGTGGTCCGTGAACCGAAATGCTGCACAACCACTAAGCCCACTAAGCAATGCCTGCTCGCGTGCAGCACAGGGACAGTCCGTGCCTCCATGGCCATTTTGGCCACTCCCTGGTCGGAGTCCTGCTTGGAAAGTGACGTTTCTACCGCTCTTGCACTGTCTACCGGTCTACCCCACTGCAGCGTTTCGCAACAGCGCAGAACCGAGGAAAGCGCATGCAGGTTGCTGATTCATGTTGCAGTCTACCTTCTTGGGTCAGCTGAGAAGGCTTCCAGCGTGCATGATGCAAACTGTTTTGATGGCGCGGGCTGTAGGCACAGCGGCAAGACGATGCCAGGTGTGATAGAGAGCTCTGATAACATCAGGAGCCAAGGCGGCCAAGGCTTCCCGCACACAATCGGCTCTTCACATCTGGGTTGATCCGGTGAGGCCCGCATCCTCGGCATCGATCAGGAACTCTCCAGATCCAAGTCCGAATATTCAATGCAGCAGCGTGTCATTCCGACATCCGAAGCGTTGCATGCAGTGGGAGGTGATCGGATGGTTCTTCTGCGTTTGGGAACGGCCCGTTGACGTTCTCTTTCTCCTTTGGCAGCTGCTGGCCTCACTAGGGCGATGTGGCAAATTGCACTCACAGTGCAAGTGCAGCCCAAAACAGCCCAGTCACACGCAACCACTTTGAGGCGCCCGGGACTGAACCAAATGTAATCCTCGGAGCTGTGAGATCAGCACGGGAACTGTTCACAGCTCGGATTCATGCGTGGCGGGGTTCAAGGGTATCAACGAAAGCCTCCTTGCTCATTGCGGACATCGCATAATTTGTAAACATTGGCTCTTGTCCATGAAAGTCCTGACCCAAGCATTGCCAGCACTGTAAGCTACTGTCGGGAGTCGTTGGCCACAACAAACCAATCTTCGCCAACACCAGATATAAATCAGGACACAGTGCTCTCGGACCTCGGTCACCTTAGGTAACCTTCACACCACGGCGGCGCCGGAGTTTGTCGGTCCCCAAAGAATCGCCCACGCAGTCCTTGTAGGCACTTCTGAGGCCATCGGGGAACTCGGCAATGGGCAGTTGTTCGAGTCCATGAACTTCATGCTTGCTGCCCTGCATGCTGCTTTACCTCTCGACCCCGACCCCCAGCACTGACGCCCCGCCCACCCTGACCCAACCCTGGGAACTAAACGCAAAGTGAGTGGGCGGAGAGACTTCAATAACGCATTAAGTCCACGTAGTTTTGATGCTGGATGTGCCTGCTTCGAGACGGTAGCTATGGAGCCGCCACTCTCGATCAAATGATAGGAAGATGTGCCTGAGAAGACTAAACACCGGCTGGGCATGTTGAAGTGCCGCAACTCCCACCCGGCATCGAACTCAAAATGTTGGTTCGACAGACTCACCCTGACTCATGCCTGGCTTGATGTTGAAGTCGCCCATCAATGCAACTGGTGCCTCTTGGAAACCTACCATCTTCACAGATCCGGAAAGACATGAGGCGCACACAGGCATGCATGCACTCTTGTTATATCTTGCTATGCAGCTGAGGTTGTGCTGTACCGGGCCTTTCTTGACATCAGCGGCTGCAAACCGCTTCAGCCTTGTCTGCCGAGGTCTACTTTCAACCGACGAGTGACATCAAGTGACAATGTGCAAAGACTTGCATGGAACAGTCAACTGCATGACTGTATGAACCTGTTCAGCAGAAGCTGGCTGTGGATGTTCACCGCTCGAACCTTCTCCGTCGTGCCTGGCGCTCACGGTACAGCCGGGGTTCTCTTCTTCTTGGCTTGAAAGCTCGTGATCAATCGCGCCCTCATGCAAGCAAGTTGCCAAACAAACACGGCATGTGATACGTGGCAACGCAGAAATCACAAGATGTCGCTCTGGGTCTTAGCCTGACCAGGATAGCCTCGTTCATGCCTGGCGTCGCCAAGATACGACAAGTGGATGCATCAACAAACCCCGTTGGTCAGAGCCCAAACTCAAAGAAACCACAGCCCCACGCATCATCTAATTATCCGCACTCAAGTGAGTCGAGCCGCGACCCTGTGCGAGCTTCCACTCCCCTCCCTCTGTTTCGAATTCTGGAGGTCTGCATCCCAATATGTCCTGCAGCGGTTCAAGCCAGGGGCCGCAGTATGCGACCGTGTTGCCTTCATAAATCAAAATAATGAGGGTCCGTCAAGCCCTGGTAGGTGAGGTATCCGAAACGAGCAAGAGGACCAGCTTCGGATCTTGGCCACACTCGCTTCGGAGCTGTGTCAGTTAGCTTGCAGAGCTCCACGTCCAAGACCTGCCAAGGGGCCCGGGGGTCGACATGTTCCAGATATTCAGTCAGAACCTGATATAACCTGATCGTGACTCGATTGTCAAAAATATCCAATAGCATTCTAAGAGAGGGTTGATGTGGCTCGATGATGCGAGCCCCCGGGGGACACAGGCCATGGTCTGGCTACAAATATTTACATCATTTCACATCTTTCGCATCTAAGGTCTGTTGGAAGTGTACCTTCACAACCAGTCCCAACCACACAGAGTCCGTGGTAGTGTCAGTGAAGGGTGTGGGTCTGTATCTTCGACATACATGCTCTTGGCAACTTCTCGCTGACAAGTGCTGCTCTCACCCCAGCTGCCCGTCCGAAACGATGTCAAACGCTTACGCGTGTCCGAGAGCCTGGAAAACTTTTGTAGGCCACGCCATCATCACGCCCATGTAACCTTGGGTGGTGATGACGGTGCACTAATTACTCCTGTCGCCCAAGGTCTTGTAATCAGACTTAGTGCACTTGTGGCACCAGCCAACTCTTGCAGGCTCATTCACAGCAAGCAAAGATGGCTCCTCTCTTATTCGTGCTGCAGCCCAGTGGCCATTCATTTGCTTGCCTGACATGCCACGTCTCAGACCAGAGGCATCTCAAGCAAGTAGGAAGGAAATGTGGCAACCCTTCAAACGACTGAGGAGCACCATACTGAGCAAACACCACCGCATATCCGCGCTCTGCAAAGAAAGCGTGCAGGTTCCCTGCCCATTCCAGGTCGACCTCCTGCAAGAGCGGATCTGAGAATACATGGTCTCAGCACCCTTGTCCAACAAAGGCGCTCTTGTAAGCGGAATCGCTCATCCCTCTCAAGAGAAGGCAACTCGGAATCAACCTAGACTCGGCCATGAACTTGCAACCCAAAGACCAATCTTAGATCCCGGCCTGCATTCGAATCGCCAGCCACCACACCTACCCCACCTGCCCCCACTACCTCCTCTACTCACTACCCATCACTACACCACCTGCCCCACCTACCCCACCCCCGCAGTCAGGCTTTGCGTAAGAGGACGGGACGAGCTCATTCACACAACCATGCGCGCGTGGCTTGAGGCTAAACCAGAAGACTCTCTGGCGTGAATTCAGCAGGAAACTTTTAAAGAAGACCGAATCCAGCGAGAACCTTTTGCCCAAGACGAAAACCCTAGGGAGTGAATCCAGCAGGAAACTTCTACCGAAGACGACAACCCTAAGGAGTGAATCCAGCGAGAACCCTGGTAAAGACGAAAACCCAAATCTACTTTGTGTGACGGTTCTGGTTGTGCAGAAAATGTTAATACACAAACACCTTCAAAGTTAGTGGCATGGTGACACCCAAAAGATTTATAGCTAAGATGCATGTTTTGCAGCCCTCTGCAGAGCTTCGCTGTTTTTGGAGCCATAAAAAATTACAACTCAGTCATTTGGCTCAAAAAGCTGGAAAGTTACATCTAGGAGAAAAAGTCACAAGTAAGTGTTCTACCTGCACTCGACACAAAGTACAAAGAGTAAGAATAGCGTGTGAGCTTTTCTCTTCTAATTTCACAACCCGAGGCAAGAGCAGAGCAAGGTCGATCTCGCCTGCAATGCAATGATCCTGTCGTCGTCGACGGCCTTCTGCATCCGGCTTAGAATTTTCGGCCACCGAGAATCTTTCGCTAAGTCCTGCACAGTTCGCGCTCGGTGCGTTCGGCAAGACTAGAATGCGTTCACGTGTCGCTGTGTCCTCGCGTGCATAGGAGGGGTACTGTTGTGGCGATGCCAGGCGAGGTGACAAGACATTGTAGGTCGTCAGCTTCAGGTCCTTCATGAGACAATCGGACAGACGTGAATGATGGACTAATCTGCTTGATAGCGTGAACCTGCCAGAGAGTGCACTGGCAAGGAATCTACCATGATTTAAGGATGGATCTTGAAACGGGCCAAAGCCAAGAGGCTGTGTCACACCTCACGAGCTTCGTCGACATCCAGGACCTTGGAACCGCGGAGGGCAACAAATGCTAACGGTTCACTGCCACCCAAGTCAAAATGCATGTAGTGCCTGCACTCAGCGCGGATTGCAGAATCTTGAAACAGCTTGAGGTCTGAGGAGCTCTGCCGAAGGTGACAGTGTCCACAAATGCTGCAAGGTTGCACCGCTCCTGCCATCGTCGCAGCTGCGCCCAGCTTCTGAAAAAGATTCCATCTGGCGGAAGCACTCTCCTCGGGCTTGAGAAGAGGCTAGCGGCTGTTGACTCGATCAAAGCGGCAACTTGGATGTTCACCCAATGCAGACACCGCTGCATTGATGCCACAAGCTGGAATGCCAGTAACGGCTCGGCACCATTGGATCGGATATGAGCCACGCATTGCTAGTGGCTCTCTGAAGCACTGCACCTTCTGAGTCTGGAGTATATCCTACTGCACTTCTGACTCCGGCACTGGTTCTTGAATTAAATGCTTCCTTGTATTCTGTTTGCAACTCTGAGCCAGCTGATTTCACACACTCTGCCGCCCGGCGCACTGTGAGTCCACTGGTTGTGACCTGCTTGTCCAGTCCTGTGCCCTCTGGACGAGAAGTTCGAGCTCCTCCTTCTTCTGGCGGTCTTCTTCGGACAGCTCCTTCGCTTGCGAGCTTTGCATCATGGAGCAACTCAGCACAATAAAGTTGAGTCCTCCTCCTTTTCCTTGACGCTCTTTTTCTTGCTGTCCTTCTTCACCTGTCCAGCTTTACAGTGCTGGCACTCTTCAAAGATGCAGCTTGCAGCAACACCTCGGGGGGTTCGCCGCCCTTGCTCGGAACAGAGAGGGCAACGGCCTAAGGACGCCGGTCGTGCAAGTTGAGAAGCGACTCTTGGTGATACAAGCAAGTCGTTTTCCAGGGTCTATTTTGCAATAGTACTCGCTGGCATGTTCTTGTCTAGGTCTTGAGAACATGCCACAGGCCCCCGACATCCTTCTCACTCTTTTCGTTGACCATATTACAGGTCGCCCTCGCCTTGACGAAGCATGTGAGGGTACCGGTATCAGTTTCAACATGTGCAGGAATGCACCTCCCCCTCCAGCTGCGCGGCGCGCGCAAGCCAGATGCAGGGGGCCTGAATTGAATTCCCTGAGCCAAGGCACTGTCGCGTTGAACAGTGGCAGCAAGCGGGGTTCGAGCAAATGCACCACCCTGCTGTGCATCGTTCCATCAGCTCAGTCGGTGACGCAGGATTGCAAGTAAACTCCAAAGAACCCTTGACGTCTTTGCAACACATACGCCATGTTACGCCACGTATGTGACTACCGTGTGGAGGACGACTGCCCCGAGTGAAACTGGAAGCCGGCTCATGGCATCACACCTGCGCCAGCAAAGCTCGAGAATCCGGATGGATGGTGGAGCAGCATCAATGCGGTGTTGGATCGCAGGGGATGTGCCGAAGGGCCGCCAATCACTGTTATCTTTCAGAGTCCGCCCACTTCAGTTCTACGATCCCTTGCTGCCAGGCAGGAGGAAGGTTTGTTTGATTTACCGAACTCTGAACTGTCGCACTGTTTGGATGTTCAATGTTGTTTCCCAGAGGTGAATATGGCGAGACTTTACTTGAAATGGGCTTGCAAGATACGGCTCGGAAAGAGGATCCATAACGAGAGTGGCCTGTGTCATAGCGTGTTGCTTGCAAGAACCTGCTCTCTGTCCATGCAGACTGTCGAATCCCTCTGCTTTACGTATCCATACAGTGTCCGAGAGCCGCAGACATGCCTGCGGGCTTTCCTAAACTGCACGCACACGAACGTCGCAATGTTGCACGGGATGACGGTCTTCGCATGCATAGATAAATAAATAAATAAATAAATAAATAAATATATATATATATATATATGTATAATCCCAGCAAACAAAGCCCTTCTGTCCACTGCTGCCGCGCTATTGTGCTGGAATGCGCTGGATATTCCCGTGCTAGTCTCCCAGTGCTCGCAGGCTCACAAGACCCCCCTGCATGTCAACTCCATAATTTGAATTCTACAGAAACAGACTCGACTCAGTGCACAGAGTGCCGGAGGGTGCCTGGGTTCTCCCGACGGCTTCATCTGAGTCCTGCAAGGACCCGCTTATGTAAACGCGCAGCATGTGTAGACCTCATAAGACATGCTGGCAACTGCTGCAGGATGTGTCAGGATCTCCTCACAATGATGTCCCATGCAAAGGAGACACATCAGAGCTAGGTCCGCCAAGGCTGGATAGAGGGTCTTGCGTGCTGTCCAGTTTTCATGAGCCGCAGTGTGAGACCGTTAACGCCATCATTTCAGTCTGTGGCATCCCAGCGGGAAGCTAAGCCAAAGAGAGGCAGAAGACGTGCGTCATCCGTCATCCTGCCATCCCGAACGAAGCCACTAGGACTTGTTCGACTTGGACTCTTTGCCTTCCTTGCTCAAGGAGACATCCTGGCCGTCATCATCTTCAAGCCCTTCCACGTAAGCATCGACAAGCGCATCGAGTTCCTCGGTGCCCAGCTCAGAAGCACCTTTGCTTTCCACGTCGTCATCTTCAGGCTTGGATAATGTGGCAAACTCACCTGCCCTCATCCTTGCCTGAAAGACACGATAGAGGGAAGTGGAGCGAGGCTGTCCATCAACTGTCTTTCGCGGTTTCAGGCTGGCAACCCAGGAGAGTGCAGTGGCTGCACCACCTAAAACGATCACGACTGAAAGCGCCAAGCCGAGATTTGGTGCTTCAAAGTCTGCCAGCGCTGGCAGTGGAATCACAGATGTGGCTACTGGTACTACGAAGTGTGGCTTCTTCCCTATCAGCGGCACGAAGCTTAGTTGTATGCAGGTGCCAAAGGCCAGAAGCCCGAATCCACAGAGCTTGCCATGGCTGTTCGCTGCATATCTCCTGCGCTCATTACTCATTCCGACTTGACCTTGCCTTTTGGCATGGCTCGAGCTCCGCAGCTGCTGCAAGCATGCCTCACAAAACTGTGTTTGTCGGGCAGCCTGCAGGCTGTCGGCAATCTATCTCAAGCCGTCCTCGTCTGGTCGATGAGCCTGTTCGGGTGCGGGCTACATCCGCTTCATGCTATGTCCACTGTTCGAAGAAAAAAATCCGGCCGTTTACAGCAAGTCTGGGAAGGCCTGCAAACTTGGGATTTGCTCATAGTCGACAGCAGATGGTGCACGCTTGGCAACCTGACAACTTTGCACACTGCAAGGATCATTTGTCTGGCATGGTATTTGCTCGTGCGACCGGATCTTCAAATGCACAAGAACACGCTGCCATGCTGTTTGAAGCCAGGGAACGCGTCGCTGCGTGACAAAGGGCTGCAAAGCCATACAAATACACATGGCCTGAATTTCAGAGCCGTACGTGCAGAGGTTTCTGCTCCTGTACTGTCGCAGGCTCCGACCACAAGGGTGGCACCCAAGGCCAGGAGTATCCAAGTCGCCGATTCCGAGTCCTGCCCAGAGGCTTAGATTGCATAGCTTTCGATAGTGCTGATCTGATCACAGACCGCTGGGCAACGCAATCATGCCTCATCCACCAGGCTCGGTTTGCCTAACAAGCTGCAAAGGATGATCACACCTTGCCACCAATCCTTACCCATCTCAATATCAAGACTTCTGGGCCTTGCGAAGGAATCGAAGTCAGAGAGAGTGTAGATGCCAGGCCAGCCAAATTGAGATCGTGCACCGACTGCCTATGAGCAACGATGCTTGGGTGAACAGTGTGCATCATTAACGTCGCGTTCGTACATTCGTACATGCGCGGTTTCTGGTATTAAGTGGACGGTCGATCATCTCCTGCAGTTCTAATTCCCCCGTCTCCCCCAAACCCTGCGAGTCGGAGCCAGATCCTGTGCAGCAAGGCTTGGGGCTCCCATGGCCTCCCTGCGCTCTGGGAGACCCGAGCCTTTCTGAAGTGTGAGAGGCCGTCGGGAAGGCTGTCGTCGTCGGCATCCTGATCAAAGAGAATGAGAGATCCATGGGTGGTTGAAAACCGCGTCATGCATGGACGCAGATTCCAGTGGAACTTATTCAGCGACCTGATTCGGAGGAATAATAAGGATTTGCAAGATTGCAAGCTACTTTCAGAGCAGGAATGGCGGATGTGGACCGAATGTATTCACAAAGTGCAAGAGATTTGTTGGACGGTGTTGGAAGTCCATGCTGTTCAACATGTTCCAGCTGGTCAGCGTCTCTCCGGCATTGTCTGAGCAAGGGGACTACAGCGTTCGACATGCAAGGTTGGGTTTCCGACATGCGAAGCTACTACTCTACCATGACCCCAGCCGTTTGCATCTCGGAAACCCGCCTGTGCCGGTTGAGCAACTATGATACGATGTTACTATTTCAATACTGTACTTCTCTATACTATTTTACCATGACCCCAGCCGCTTGCATCTCGGAAACCCACCTGTGCCGGTTGAGCCAAGACTTAACTATTTTACTATTTCAGTACTGTACTTTTCTACTATTTAAATTTTTACTATGTACTATTTTGCAATTCTACCATGACCCCAGCCGTTTGCATCTCGGAAACCCACCTATGCCGGTTGGGACACTACGATACTGGTTTCACTAATTTCAGTACTGTACTTTTCTACGTATTGTTTACAGTTTACTATGTTACGGTTTTCTATTTACTATTGTACTTTTCTACCACGACCCCAGCCTGTGCCGGTTGAGCCAAGACTTAATTATTTTACTACTAAAGTACTGTAGTTACTATTATACTATTCTACCACGACCCCAGACGTTTGCATCTCGGAAAACGACCTGTGCCGGTTGAGCCAGGATTTTCAAAGTTACTACTTTGCAATTGTAACATTTCAGTACAGAAATATTGTACCATTCACTATTTAAAATTTACTACTTTACTGTTTACCAGTATGCTGTTTGCAGCAAGCACAAAGCTTGCATCTCGGAAACCCACCTGTGCATGTTGAACCCCCAATTTGCACGTTGAGCCAGGGGATCCCTTGTCTGAGAATGCGCGGCGCTTGAACAGGGAAGGACATGGCCCTGCGATGGAGTTCTGCTTACATCACTGGCTGAGGCGACAGAGTGGGACCGCAGGCGGAAACCGCTGCTGGAAAATCTGCAGAAAGCACACCGCCGCAGCCGGCCAATCGTGGCGCAGCATGTCCCTGCCACTGCCGAACGGCCCTGTGAGCTTTACTTGAGACACTCCTGGAGCAAGATGATGCTGCTCAAGGCATCGCCACGTCTTGTGCTAAGGCCACCGTGGGCCATATTTCTTGGTCGGCAAAAAGACTAACATCTGCACATACCTGCATGTTCTGCAGCTGCACATGACCATCCTCGTTGCCGATGCTGATGAAGGTGTGGCTGCCACCTAGCACAACTTGCCATGATTAGTCTTGAGATTGAGATGCTGCATGCAAGACGATCAACGGCCTTTGTGCTACAGAAATACCCGGGCAAGCCACGAGAAGCTTCCACAAATAAGAGTCTTCCGTGCGCGTCTCGCAAGTGTCTTGGCACGGTTTTGGCGTGGACTTCACTAGACGACATTTGTAAGAATAGCTCTCCCGTCGGCAAGACTGCCACTCTAGCCTACCGTGCTGCTTCCCGGCCGGGACCTCGTCATGCCCAGGTCTTTTAAGCATGCCTGTACTTCTTCTTCTCATTAATTTCTTCTTGCGCGTATCCTCCGGGACAGTACATCTCTGTCACTGGCTGCCTGTGTATCTTTGCTGTTTCGTCTCCTTCTTCCTTTGTTCTGTTTCTGATCTCTCCGTGTCGCTCGCTGTGCAAGTGTGCCAACTCCGGCTGCAGCCTTGTTACAGTGTGTCCATATAATGTTTACAGCAGCATTGAGGAAACAAAGCGAGCAGGCCATCCTCGCAAGTAGCACCGTCACTGGCAGCACATAAAACCAGACAAGTGGCTGGAGAAACTTGCTTCGAGTTTGGATCCGCTACAGCGGGAGAGGTAGCAGCAGCACAGAGCAAGCTCATGCTGTCGCCTCAGCTCTGAAGCTGGGCAAAGACACAAAAGCAGCAACAACACTGAGGACAGTGCCAGATGCCTCCCTGTCAGCCGGCAACGCAAACAAGTGTCGAGACGACCTGTGCATCGCACCGCAACGGTCTCGTTTGATAAGAATGAGGATGCCGGTGCCACCCGCATGTTCATAATTTCCCAGACTATATACCGTATACCCGATGCGATTGCCGAGGCTGAAGTGTAAGCCTTCGGAAGCCCAACTTTGGCATTGTAACGCATTTAATGAGACTCCACAGCAAAGCCTGCAATACCTGAATGCGTGACCCATCAGGTCCCATGCACTGCGACGCAGCTGATCTGTCAAGCGACTGCTTGGAGATCTGAGAGCCAGGAAACTCTACCAGCCTCAGAGTGAGCATGAGTGAACCACGTTGACATGTTTTTGTGACCGATGTGACCGCATGCCTCAGGAGAAGGCTCAGTGCACTGACAAGCTGATGTCCCCGATGCCTCGCACAGCAAATGTCACCAGCCGTGCATGTTCTCTCAGTGGAGCATGCGCAGTGCCGTGGTGACTCCAGGGCGTAACTTCATTTGGCAGCGTTCGGTGTTGCCTCGTCCCTTCTCTGCTGCACTGCTGCCTTTGGTACAATGCCTGCTAGACTGTGTGAAGCCGCAGTACCTACACCATTGTTCAGGGCAGCAGAACCCTTAGATATGGCAGCAAGCTCCAAAATCACGGAACCACGGCTGAGATAGTGTTATGCGGTAGAGCGGTAGAGTAGGGCTACGAGTAGCTTGCATCATCCGTTCGCAATTCCACTGGCCAAAATGAACTTCGGCTTCACCCTTGCAACAGGCCACGAGTGTGAGAGGAAGCCTCGTATAGCATGCTCGTAGTGACGTTGCTGCCTCCGCCACGCAAGTCTGCAATCTTCTTTGGCCCTCTGGCTCCCTGGACCTGTCAAACGCCAAGCGTTGTGCTCGTCGTGTGCACATTCTTCATCGCACGCTTCATGACTGCTGTGCAGAGGGACAAAGCCATCGATATCGGTCGGGCCTGGAAATGTACATGCGAAACTCCTGGGAGGATCGGCTCGGAATGGCATTGGCCTCCCATTCCAAAAATTGCCAAAGACGGCGAAGCGCTGCAGGCCCCGGCCCTGCCGGCCTTCCAGGCGAGGATCCCGTGGTCAGCCGTTAACATCTCGCGTGTCTCATCCTCGCAGATGGATTATAGTTACAGCCTGATACAGAAAACGAATTTTAACTGCTACACGTCCTCCGCACCCCTTGACACGAGCATGCCGACTGCATCACCTGTTCCAGTGGTCCGAAACTGTACAGCTGTGCAGACAGTGCAAATTATGAACACCAACTTGCCAACTTCTGCCACGACAGCGAACACAACAACGTCGGACATGTCATGTCCCAGGACAGTGAGACGGGATGAGAGGGACAAGAGGATGCGAGACACATGCACAACTTCACTTGCATGCTCGGATACCGCGAAGACATTTCATTTCATGCGACGGCCTTTCTGCCTTCCCTGGGTCGAGCAAACCCGTGGAAAACTGCTGTATCAACGAATGGACATGCCCTGACAGATTCTCTTCACCATGGCCTTAGCCCCGTCCGGAAACTCAAGCGGCGAGAGTGTTGACTAGCCACACTGACGTAGCCTCATGCCGTCGTTGGGTTGCAAGTCATGTTTGATCTAATTTGACTTGATGCACGAATGTGTCAAACGAACCTTACTGGTCCGCCTGTACGGCTGAGCTGCACAGAAAGGTCCCCCTGTTCGCTCAGCTGCCCTCCTGCGATCCACTACTGACGTACCACCGGCTTGGGCTGCAAAGCCTCGTTTCCTCCAACCGACCGACAAGACTCCCACCCACCCATGCGGCCCCAGCCAGAATCACCCACAAATCCCACAAAGACAATGATGCGCAAATGCGCATCGCAAGATTAGCCCGAGGCCGATCTTGCCTGAAGCTGCACCGTCAGTTACGACCCCGCGCACAGCGATGCGCAGCACCTGCGGCCAGTGTTGTGATTCCATGCCCATGATTCAGCAGTTTGCGCATGCCACAAGGATATCTTGTGATATGACTTGGCTTAGCATGGATGCTCGGCTCCTTCCCATGGCTGCCGGTCAGGCCACGATTGGTGATCCTGATGACGGGTGAATTTTGCGGCAGCACATGCACCATGAGCCACGAGCGGTCCCCAAGTCTGAAAAGTTCTAACAAAGCCTTGGGCGGGAATGGTTGTTTGACATGTTCTGACAGTAAATAAATAGGGAAACACGTGAAGTTCACAGTGTTGCTTGCTGTCAACAGCTTTTGGATACCGGACCGTCTACTTCGACGACATGGGCGCCGTTCATGCGATGTCGATTCCTTTCGAGTTTTGCATCACTCTCCTTGTCATACATTGGCATGACTCCTCGCTCACTTAGGCTCACTTGTCAATCTATCATTGTGGGCACGCCATTAGCGGGCATTGTTGGCATGATAGACCTACTGCTGGCCGTCGCTGGCAGTCACCGAGCTGGCAGCGCCCATTTTCACGTCTTGGCATAAACCTGCTAGGCAAAACCTGTTTGTCACTTTTGTGTCAAACATGCAACGTAGGCAGCAACTCTGCAAAGCTTAGCCTCAACTCACGGGTTCTCCTGAGCGTTAGGAGCTGGTGTGGAGGGCCTCCTGCAAGAGCAGAAAGGTCGGCACCTTCGCGCGGCGAATTTGGAGGTTTAGAAGCGACTGCGAACACTGCGCAAAAGCTATCAAGTGCCTGATGGCGGAAGTGGCTGCTGAACCTTTGTGTCGCAAGCTTCGTGTATAAGCCGTTCGCAGGTTGCTGCAAGAAGGGTGGGCTGTGGCCGGTACCCATTCAGTGCCCAACTCCATGCCAGCCTTGCCGACCACGTACCTTTTTGACATCATCTCTGAGGCATACGGCGTGCTCGCACGATCCTGTGCTTAACTTGGCTCACAAAGCACGGTCGAAGTTGCGGGTATCAATGCCGTCGATCTGAGATGATGGAGGCCAGAAACCCCCACTTTCAGGCCCCACCTGAGCAGCGGTATCTGGGGACCCATGATAAACGTGAACCTCGCAACACGTGGCTGTTGTGGCAGTGGACCTCTGGAGACATCGATATTATATGCCTCGGCTGCACCGCTGTACGATCCGCCTACGAAATATTGGAAGTGCGAAAAAGGCGTGTGGGACGCTGTCATGATACCTCGCTGAGTACATCCAATCGTCGGACTCCCCGGAAGTGGTGTAGCCCTGGGTGAGGTCAAGTCGTTCGCAAGCTTGCAGCAGTTTGATCGTATTGTGGTCTTCTGGGGTCTGCACTACGGTCTTAATCGCGGGCCCGAACTTCTTGTAACCTGAGTGAGACGAGCCATTTGCGCCGACATTCGAACGACTTGCGCTCGCAGAGCTTATATCCCCACTGAAGGACATGTCTGAATGATTGACAAGATTCGGAGATGATGTGACATGATGTGCCCAGGCATGGGCACTGAATGCCGAATGTACACTTGGGTAACTGTCAAAGTCTTCGTCCGTGTGACTTTGGGGAACCCTATATATTTCTACTCTGAACACGGCAACCTATAGTTCGGGAAACCCAAAAGGAACCCTTGTGTTGACAACCACCCACTTGAGTTTAACTTGTTGGCAGCTGAGCGACAATGTCTGCGTAAGCTGCTGCAACCAACCGTATCGATATGTATTGACCGCCAATGCGGTGCAATTAGGCACCATCACGTGTCACATTGACATGGCTGGGAAGAAGATTGGAAAGCCAAGAGTTTGACGCTAATGCTCACACCATTGTCAGCTTCGACGGGGGCCGACGGCCACCGCGACATGCAGCTTGCCAGCCCACAGTTCTCAGAAATCTCTTGGATGCTTATAGTTGCCATAGGCGACAGCTTGTGATGTTCGTAATTCGAAGATTTGCTTACATCCGCTGACTATTTAGTTTTTGCAGGAGAAGCTGGCAATTATGCCTCAGCAAGAGTCGCCGGAATTATAGAGACATCAGCGCAACGGCAGGCAGTCTCATGCAACGTACCGAACTTCTCATCTGCGTAACTGCAGAATCTTCCACTGCATTGGAGCTACATTGGTATCATGAGTCGAAGCCCGATAAATCGCATAGACGGGTTTTGGTCAAGAGAAGCAGAAAGGTATAAATGATTATAAATGCAGCTGGGTACTGAGTCACCACAGCTTGAAAGGCAGCCCTCAGTTCCTTCACCAGGGTATGTCGCTGTTCAAGCATTCACCAGTGGGCATGATGGAGCATGTCTCAACATGAGTCTGCCCACCCATTCCATGTTTATCGGAACATGTCAATTACTCTTGCCTGAATCCCTCGTGCATGAAAAACTTGCAAAAAGGCCTCCCACACTGCCTGATACTGCTGTTACTGCATTTGAAGCCACAGTGTCAGTTTGAAGCGTTGAGGCTTCAAACGCAAATCCCCGATACTGGGACGGTGCTGCTAAAAGCTGCGGAACGTGTCACTCCTTGTCGAGGCCCCTTCATCACGGATTTGTGTTTCGCGTTTGTGCGGAGTCGTCGAGCGGCGCAGCTGCTCTGCTATGAACGGCGTGCTTAGGAGGGGAAGCTGCTGCCAGCGAGACCATCTTGATGCAACCTTCACACCAATAAGGTGCTTGAGATACGTACTACTGACATACTGTTCTGTTGATATAGAAATAGAAATTGACCGTTCTTGTGCACAAGCTCCAAGCTCATTCAAGAAGCCGAAGACCCGAGCGATCTCCTGGTACACCTTCTTGTCTTCTGCAGGCATGAGGTCCTGGGTTGCCCAGTTGAACCTCGGCAGGCATGTTCACCAGCATGTCAGTGTGCAGAATGCCACGCTACGTGTTGGCTTCTGAGTGCCCACGGGTGTGTCAGCATGCTTCCATAGGCATGGAAGTTCATGGCTGTCTTGAACGCGTTCTCCTCACAAGACAGGTTCAGGAAGGCTGTGTGCATTGCATGCATTGCTTCAGGCATCGATAGCATGGATCTGGACCACGTTTGAAGGCATTATCGGTCCTCGCAGATTTTTTTGAAGGCTTGCGTCTCAGGCTCGGAGAAAGGTTGCCTCGCATATTGGCTGGTACAGGTATTTGAAATAATTAACTCAGCAAGGACTCATTCCTTCGAAGGGTGCAAGCGCAAGAATTGATCCTGAGACCCCTGCCGCTTTTGGGCCGCTTGAAGGCCGTCGTTCCAGTTTGCTCAGAAAATATCACATTCTTACGATCATTACGAACACACGTCAGGATCCCGGGTTCCAGTCTCTAAAATGAGGAGCTATGCGCAGTGCAGAAGTACACCATGTCCTTAATTTTCGGTCTTGATGCATTATGTTATGTTGCTTACCGCCCGACCAACACTGGCAGTGGTCGCCATCTCTATGACCCAAACCTGGTCTTTTCTCTGCACTTTGGAAGTCGTCTGCTGCCGCGGCATGGCAGTTTTCAGTATGGTGGACAAGGACTGTGGCAGCTCATGCGACCAACCAAACTCGGTTTTGAATCGTTTGCAAGTTCACGAGCGATATCTGCCGTGGGCCGTCTGGACAAATCAAGGAAATGAAGACAGTTCCTGCAAGTGTTGTTTTGCTTGGAAACTACAAAAGCCTTTGGCTGGGCCATATAGACTGTTTTTACACTCTGTTCGACAAAACTCCAACAGTAGACGAGCTCTTCTCCCGTTCCGTTTGCTGAATTTGAAGGCAGAAAGAAGCCCATCAAGACCGAGGTCCGTGCTAAATAAAAGCCGAGCCCTAGGACCCTGAAGCTTGAAACCCAAACCGAACATGGCGTAGAGTAATTCTAAATCTGACATCCCTTTGCAGCGCGAGCACCTCCAAACGCTAAGCCGGGGACGATCCACCATGCTCTTCGCTGCATCCACCAAAGCTGCTGGACCAATGCACGGCAAAGTTCCTGCTGTGATGCTTCCTTGTCGCCTTCGGCTGTCCGACTGGAGTGGCATGGCTGGTCCTGTTAATGTCGACACCGCCATCGACCGATGACCTGCACGTCGGTCGCCGGTTCTTCCGAATCACCTGGCTCAAGCAAGCTAGACGCCTCAATTTTCGAGCACACAGTTGCTGAAACCGCGACGTGCCTTGTTGCGTAAACCCTGGCGCACCGGTCAGGTGTGGCTCCCTCATGCATGATCAACTCTTGCTTGAGCCTTGTTAGCAACGTAGCCGTCAGGGTTGACAAAGGGCAGGAACCAGATTTCGCGCATGTTCAGAAGGTAAGTGGCCTGAGAGGGTGTTGAAGGAACTACGAGTAAGGTCTGAATCAGAGTGGCTAAATTAAGAGTCAGAAATGCTCAGATGCTTAATTAGGCTCAGCCCATCTACTCAGTCCTTGGCACCCTGTGTTAACTGAGTAGAGCCAGACTTCCAGACTGCGTAGATGAAGTAGCATAACTGTATGTGATTCTGCCAGCCCACCTCCCGCCCACAGAACAGGCATGAGACATGACATGGTCTTTGCAATCAACTGTATTGGCCAAGCCGCATCAGGATCACCACGGCTATACTTCTCCAGCAAATGACCGAGGAAGTACAGCAGGACAGTCAAGCCAGCTGGCCTTGCTTGCGCCCGCGCTCGCAGACTTCCAGGCATGAGGGTGAAAGTATGCCGGGAGTCGGACTCGCGAGCATGCATGAGAGCTGTCAGCAGTGCTTGGGGCTTGTTTTGCCTGCATATACTGATAAGAGCAAGGCCACTTGTCATGTTCGACCAGCCTCCCAGCTGGGGTGGCCAAAACGTATGCATAAATCGGCCTTTCGGCATGTTGGCGGCACAAGTACAAAGGGAGGAAGGATTTCTCAGCTCGTCGCCGACTCTGGAAGCTCGTTCCGATCCTCGGAGCAACGATCGACAACGGTCGACAGCCGCCGAGCCGCTGAGGCAGGAGGACCGCAGGGCCGCGGCAGCCGCAGCTGAGTGCAAGTCTGCCGCTTCTCAAGCTCGTTCGGGTTGGAGCGCAGGAACTGCTCGAGAAGCTCGTTGGCCTGCGTGAAGCAACGGATGGCACGTTGGCCTTGGGTTCCACATGGTTGCACCTCCTCATAGCTTGGGAACCCTTGCACACTGCCATGATTGAGCTTGTCCTCACTGAAAGGATGAGAACCGGATATTGCTACAGCCTACTACAGCAGCATCCGAGGTCTGCGCTGTCCATGAGCCGCTTGCAAATAATGCTCTGTGTGCTAAACATACGATGGCCAAGAAAGACCTTGCGAGTGATCAAACATGACCAACGGACAACAGCAACATGGCATCCGAGAGTTGATGCACATCTCAGCGATCAGAGCTTAAGGCACTCTCTGGCCCATAGCTCTCCCAAAGAACGGCTAGGCTGGCCGTTGGATGCCATTGGCCTACATCTTTAGCTCCTGCAGCTTCCACTATCCAGAATGCAAAGAGTCAGAAATGCGTTGCTTGGCGGTCCGCGGTCTGCTGCTGTTGCTGCTGAAACGCTTTCCACAGTTCATCGACTCAAACACAAACCGAAACATCACGGGCCAAAGAGACATTGACATCATGTTGTCGCAGTCCGACAGCATGTCGTCGCAGGAATCCACTTTCTCTCCAGTCTCTCTTTCACCATGCCTCTATGCTCGAGGTTCAGAGGTTCAGACAGCCTTCCGTCTAGGCAGTGCCACACCACTTCTCGGATGACAGACTACAATCCCCATCTAGGACACAGTGCTTCAGCCCTTCGTCTAGAGTACTAGTGACTACTAGTGTGGCGCCAGACTTCAATAAAATTCGCTCTCATTGCTCGAGCGCTTTCACGGCCAGGCTTGGGCCGCTCACAGGCCACCTGGGCAGTGGCAGGACAACAGACTGCACTTTCAGTACCACATCTTGGCTTCAAGTTGTCTTTGGCACATCCAGCAACTGCAGGCGCCCAAGGTCTTGAATCGGGCAGCAAACTCATGTCAGCCTTGCCTGAGCTGTACTTCCATGCACAAACCCCCCTCATTGGACTTGTGTACTTGTCAGTGCAATGAGGCCTGTAGTATGCGTCCTGGGAACTTGAGAAGTTAGAGAAGCGTAGCAGGGAGAAAGAGAAGCAATGCTGAGGCCTTAAGAAGACCAAACCTGCGTACCGCATTTTGATCCCCTGCGACACAAGCTCACGACCGTGCGGGCGGTACGTCACACTTTTTCGTTTGCCGTAGCTTGCCGGATCGACTCTTGAGGGTAGCGGCGTATCCGCAAGAGCAGCAACTACAGTATGCCAAACCCGCCTCGCCTCGGATTACACGGTGTGGTCGAGGCACTAGACTTGAGCAGCAGCAACACAATTTTCACTGTTGTGTTCGACACCCCCTCCGCGCTGCAAAAAAGCAGGAGACCGCTCACTTCGAGCACAGTAGCCTGAAGTCTTTACTTTTGCAGGGAGCAGAGATCCTTAGACTATCTGACTATCTGTAATTGGAGAACAGGAATGTGGAGCGAATACGATAGCATAATTAGGCAGGGCAGCCGTACTGGAACAGTACTGTCCGGAGCCTATTCTTCAATACCCAACCACTTGGTTGCCAAATGTTTCCAATGTCAATGTATGAAACCTAGATTCCCAAAATGCTTGCGTGGATATTTCTTAAGCCACTCTGTCGGCTTTCCTACCATTTTGAAGTATTCAGTTTATGCCCCGTTCAAAGTTACTTGCCTAAGTGGGTCTTCCCAAGCCGTGTGGGAATCCTCAAGACGGAAGCTGAAGATGATCTGCCAGCCAGAAGCAATCCTAAGAGGCAAACCTCCCAGACTTAAATCTTGGCTGGTAGGGTACATGCACAGAGCTTGGAAGACTAAATTCTATTCACGAATCCCTGCATGTGCCCGTCAGTTATTTTGCAAAACTGAGAAGCCAGCCACTTCCAATTGCTTCTCCAAGCCTCAAGCCGGAAGCGGCAGACTCTCATTGTTTGCTGCAAGGAGTATTCGGGTAACCGGCGTGGCACCAAAGCTTTGATCTTGCTCTCTAAACGCAGGAGTCTTTTGTCCTGGCAGAAATCTGTTCGAGACTGCAACAGCAGGGCGGTTGGCATTTCGATTGTACTTGCTGCCTGCGCCGCCGTGGCACGGAGTTTTAGCACCTTTCAAGACAACGCCAGAGGGCCTGTTCCAAACAAATCCTGTAAAGGAGTGAACAACTGGGTGATGCACTTCATGCTTTCTGTGAATGTGCTGATCTCTGTGAGCATCAAGCTGACGTAAGCCTGGGTGAAACATGTGCGCTCAAACATCGCAATTACATTGACATAGATCAGACTCGCCAAACCCCGAGGGAACCCTCTCTTCAGGGTCTGGCGGCTCTGCAAAGCTCCACGATGCGATCGGCACCTTCTCGACTCTCTACCCGCTGGCAACTCAAAGCTGATACGAATACGATTCCGTGAACCTCGCCCACAGTTTGCAGACAGCGGCCCAGCCCAGCTTCCTTGCTTCGGTCACTTGGCGCCGAAGCTTCAGCGCCTCTCAAAGTTGTTCGACGCGATGGCACGCACATGTGCTGCTGTTGCTGATCGCAGAAAAAAGCCTCCTCCACGGACTTGAGGGTCCTTGATGTCAGCAGCCGCCCTGCCCATCGGCGGGCATCAACCTTGGCCAAGGGCTTCGACTTGGCGAAGCCGAACGAACGGTGTCCGGCATCTGCCTTCCCTTCAACGAGACTTCCAGTGCATTCGCTGTACGGATATCAATCTGCACTTCGAAAGGAGGTTCGAAATAGAGGACCTGCATGGTTCCGCCTGCTCATGGAGCCGTTCTCTGAAAGAATACAAACGAAGCCCGTGAGCAGCGAGTCGCTGAGCATGCGACTCTGACATGGAAGCGCCAGGATGGCCCTTGTGCCTGAGACAGCTCGCATCAACTCGAACCATGCACCTACGTCCGGGTGTCCATTTTGTCAGGTTGAGCCAGTGGTCTAAGCCATCAAGCAGCCGATTCGCACGCTAGGGGAACCCGCTTCGTGCACTGATGCTTTGGATTCCCCGGAAACTTCGAGATCATGCATCCCCGAGCGCGCACTTGTTCAAACTGCTTCCGAACCAGTGGCCAAGCGTGCAACGTTCGAGACTTCTTTCATTTCCGATTCCGATTCGCTTCTGAACATGTGTACTGAAATGCACCACCGTCAAATTCGGAGGACGGGCAGATTCTCGACCGACCGGATTGAAATCCAAAGGAAAACCGACAGTTGTGGGAAGGTGGGACACATTGACCAAATCCTTCAATTGAGCAAGGCTCGTTGAAGCAATGGATCGACATCATCAACACCTAGCAGTCGAAGCTACAAGCTGCTTTCGTCGTCACTTTGACTGAGCACAAATGCTCTACATTATAAACTGTAGTCCCCCTGGGCTTAAGCACAAGAACCGCGCCGAAACCCGAAACTCCGACACTAAACCTTGAGAAAGGCGTGTACCATGTGCACCGTGAAACTCCGTGCGAAATCGCAACACGTCGATTCCATGTGCAATGGAAGCACAAGCCTCGGCTTGAGCGTTGCAAGCTGTTCTCAAGGCTCGGGAGCGGCATTGAGCTCTGAGGCTGAACGAGTTTTTGCAGGACGTTGTTGTTCATGGATGCCTAACGGTATGATTTACTGACCAGTGGTCATGTTTCTAGCTGATCACCCACCAGCGGTCACGTGCAGAGGCAGCGCATGCGCTATTGCATGCTATTGCAACACAGGACGTGGGACGCAGGGCGTGTGATGCGCAGGGAGCGGGCACGCATGTGAGCGACGTGGGCTGCATGGGAGACTGCTTGGTTGCGAGGACGTGGAGTACTGCTGGTCAATTTAATTCAGGCCGGTCCAAGTCCAGAAGAGCCACACCGAGCAAAGCTGAACTTTTTCTTAAAGCGCCTAACATCAAAAGCCAGAAAACCTGCTCTTGAAGAAAACCTTCTCTTTGAAAGACAATGCTCTCCAATATTTCCAACAGAAGGCCTTGTCCAGCAGAAAACCCTCTTTGACAGGAACCCTTGTGCGACCAAGCCATACCAAGCTTCTTCAAATAGAACTTGCAAGGCCTTCGTCTAACGGAAACCCTCCAGCAGAAAACACCTGTCATACCCTGTTCAACAAAAACTCTGGTATGAATGTAGGGCTGAGCTAAGAAGGCAATCCAAACTAAGCCGAGCTCAACCCAAGCAAACCAGACGCGGCCAAGTCCGACATTTGGACATCGGAATCAGATAGGTCCTTTCTAGCAAAAAGACCGCTCCAACAGAAACCCCTCTAAAGAAGAATCGTTGCCCGACACGACACACTCTCTAACAGCAAACCATCTCCACTGGACAGGCCCAGGCTAACAGAACATACTGTATGTATGATTCGATAGCAGAGAAGAGGGAAATGCTCGAGACATGCGAACACATGCGTGGGATACAGGCGTATTCAGGCCCAATTAAAAGGCTCACTGTTGACCTCCCCCTCCCCCTAAATTCAAGTCTAACTCCGCTGGCTTTCATCGTGTCTGACGCACGTCGGATCTAAAGCGGACTGGCCCCCGGTCCTGCCTGCAGATCCCCCAATGCCGGCAAGCACGGCTGGTTCAGCTTCCGACCTGAATGGGCGGCCAAAAAATCTACTCTTGATTGCGCTTGCATGCGCTTGCTGCTCTGACTCAGGCCCTGCCTGACCCTCCAGAGAAGGCCTGCGCAAGCAATTCGTCGAACTCTTCTCCATCCGGCACTGCCTGAACGAGCTTTTGAAATGGCTGCTGCCTTCAGCAGACGTCGGGCTTTGCAACTCGGGCTGTCGCTGTCGAGGCTGGTCCATAGCATAGGACCATATTAGTATACTTGAAACGGTAAAGGATAACAAACATGAACCGCACATTCAAGATCGGGAACACTGATGTGATATCAAAGAGTTGCCACAGGATCACGACATGTACTGCCGAGAGCACAGACGAGCAGGGGCAGCGACCCTCCTTACCTTCGGTAAGTCGAAGACTTCCGTGAGAACAGAGTCACCAAACATTTCGGGCGAAAAGCAGCTGAGTGTGCGCCCCCTGCAGCAAATGGCAGCAACCGAGGTTTCAGAGGTAGACGGCTTTGACACCCGACTTTAGCAATTTGTGGTGATCGCCCATGTGTTCTGTTCATGCCTTTAGGTTTCATAAGGTGAAGACAGCGCCCCTCCGCACGACTGCAAAGGCATGTCAGGCACTGACAAATCACAGGGACTGTTCCTCGGCCTCCAATGCATAGCGCAAGTCCGCGAGCAAGAGCCTCAGTCTCAGAGTCGGGCGACAAACTGCGTCAAAGGTGTAGGGCCATACGGCATATACGGGGCCATCTGCAAGCCACGGGTCTCCGGCCTTAAGCTGTCCGCCTTTTCGAAAGTCTCGAGGCACCTGGCGCGGCTGAACTACACATCTCTTGACTCGACACTACATGCTGTCCGGAAGAGCAGTATGTGCATATGGCAAGTACGCGCTTGAGGGCAGGGTGATGCAAGCTCGCAAAGCCATCGTTTAAATTCAACGGGGAGACCCGCTGTGTGCCTTGAGCTCACAGACACGCCGCGGATGGTGATCCGTGCCACATATCCGGTGCCATTCCCAACCTGAGGCTTCAAGACTTCGAAGATCCCTCCCAAAATGACAAGTGACTCAGGCTATCTCGGGGGAGGCTGGACAGTTCACTGAGCTGGACGCAGAAATTGAAGACACCGCTCCAGCTCCTCGATAACGAGGACTCTTACTGCTTCAGCGACTACTCTTGCGGCTCCAGCAAGAGCGCTGCATGCCAATCCTTTTGAGACTTCAAGAAACTCCATGCTGCAGCAATTCAAGAAGTCCTCTCGGCTTCTGGTGCGGAGGCTGTCGCCTTAAATGGCAAGATGCAAGGCAGGACGACTTGCGACCCATATGCACAAGCCGTCGGCCGAGTGCACAACATGCGCTGGCTCACATGCTGGTGAGCGTCTGACGAGCCGAGCAACCGATGAAACGAACGGAGCGGATACTCTGCCCGAATGCCCTACGTGCCCTGCCTGTTTCCTGGCGGTCGTCTCGCGCTTGCAATATCTCGCCGGAATGCCCTCTCCATCGAGCAACCTCCAATCAGTGCACTGCAAGACACTGGCACAATACAGTGCCCTCCGCCTCGAGCTGTCGGAGGAGAGCTGTCCGCAGCGACAGTGAAAGCGACTCGACGGCCTTTCGCCGCTCTGGGCGAGGCAGTGTCGCGAGCAGCGCCTCGAAAATTCCAGTCTTCAAGATAACGGCCGAGTGCAAGTCGAAGGCCTGCAGGCGGCCAATGCCGGCCCGCAGATCTTTCCGCTCCTGGTTCCGACATCACGGAAACATCCTGAAACCCTCGACTGCAGTGTAAATCCGAGAAGCCGACTGCTCTTGCAGGCGGCTTTGTTGGCCCTAGCGAAGCTGCGACCAGTGCTACTTGTGCATGCCTGAATCTTCTGCCCGCTCCCCCGAATCTTCCCGCTATCAGGCATGAGCATTTCGGCCTCGGATAATCGGCACCCGGCCAGCCTGCAAGGCAGCGATCAGCAGAAGTGTGAACTTGGATAATGATGCCACGCCTTGAGTCGTTTGAGTCCTCTTGGCATTCGACCAGGACTGTTGGTCATGCTGCCTGAAGCCATACTACAGCAATTTGCAAAAAAAAAACATGCATGGAGCGCCTCGATATGCGGTGAAATGAAGATGCTCGTAATTTGACGCTGTGAAACTATATCAAGCGAATCGCGGCCTTCACATCATTTCTGGCATGCAAGGCATCATCATCTTCTTCCGCATCCACATGTGCATTCCTTGGGGCTGGCGAGTGCGCAAACACAGATTTCACGGCTGCCGCAGCATGTGCATCCTGATTGGCCACCACAAAATGACCCTGTGTCATTCTCACGTCTTGCCCAGCAGCGCATCGGCTCGCACATGCACTTGCTCTTGTCCTTCCGGGTCTTCATGTTAAGGAGCGCCTCGTCCGCACCTTTGCCAGGAGTTGCATGGCCGCAAGTCGTCAGGGCTTTGACCGTGTTGCAGTACAGCACGAACATATGCAGCAGGAAACCGCGCACACACACACACACACACACTCACGCACACGGCTACTGTACTGATGCTGAGTAGTTCTTCATGTCAGCCGTGCCGCAGGTCAGCAAGGTGGAAGCGCCAAGAGAAACAGCCTTGGCACAACGTGGCAAAAGAAACAGGCTTAGCTGGTATTGGTGTGGCTGCAGAAAGAATGCAAGGCAAGCTCGGCAAAGGTAGAGCTCGTCATGTTGCAAAATGCCTGCACATTGCCGACTGACATCAGAACTGCGACACTCATCTCACTCGTGTTATACCTGCACATCCAGCCTTCAGGCAAACGTCAGGGAATGTTTACGAACGGCTGCGGTGATATGTTTGATCCGGAGCCACAGCATGAAACCGAAGTCAAGCCTTGCACGTTGGTAGATGTCCTGCTACAACCTCTGTCGCTGCCTATTGAGTCAAGAATGTGTAAGGCCTCCGGCTTCCACCTCCGTGTGCGATTTGCACAATGCACGTTAAGGCATACATAGATTCCCACTACAACGTGTGCCCGCTGATGATTGTTGTGACCCTTTCGCACCTGGTGGGTGCAGAATGCTGCTGGTGATGACTACATTGCATGTTTTTTGATCCGAGAGTCTCTTGGATGCGACATTACCTCGGTTGTTGTGTTTGTTAGCAGTGGCGAAATAAGAGCAGTGACACACGTATTGCAATGGATTGGATAGCATAAAATGGCTTGGTCCGCTTGCTTCTTCCACAGGCGTCACACCTGCTGAAATACCGTGAGACATATGGACATGGACTCGCGTTGGTGCCGGGCGAACTCTTTTTGAGTTACTTGCTCTTCTTGACCTTGTCTTTCTTCGGCTTCTCCTTCGGCGCTTCCTGCAGCTGGGTACAGAGCAAAGAGCAGAGCACGAGCCAGTAGCTCTTCCGACTTCTTCAGCTTCCCACCGGTGTAGGTGGAAGGAACGGCAAAAGGCTCGGGGGTGGAAATGGCCTGTTCAATCGAGTCGTCAACGGCTGCGCGTTTACAGTATCAGAATGTGCTGGCCGCCTCTTCAAGGATCCTGTGGCAGGCTTGCAGAGCAAATGAATCTTCACCAACGGGGCCTTAGCACAAATTCCGGACACAACTCAATTGCTAGAGCGCTTGACCTTTTAAGACGAGCATCTTCCAGAAGCTGAAGCGGTGCTGTAGCGCACTGAAGCGCCAAAGGGGTGACATAGCCCCAGTGTACCTGATGGACCCAGAGAAAGCATGTACTGTTCAAACGCACTCCTCATACAAATTCATAATTCATAGAACTCACCTCACCCTACCTCGCCTCCCTCTGTGTGGATGTGAACACTGGCCCGAGGCGCGGACATGAACGCAAGCGAGGACGATGCAGCCAACGACCTGCCTGGCATAAGGAGGTATCATCTGCGAGCATCAACTCTCGCAGTCTGAGGGTCCGTCTGCTGCATCTGCTCAAACCACTTCGACATATCCTGACTCTGCGAGGGAAGGAGGATTGAATAGCGTCCATGTCTTGGTTTTGGACGGACTTTCTTCATGTGATCAGGAGTCTAGGAATTCACGACTGCCAAGGTATCGCTTCGCCATCGGGCGCGATGCATCAAAGAATCTGTTGTCCACCTCCAAACTATTTACCTGTAGAAGCATCTTTACTATTCTCTACTTTTCACACATTCGTTAGAAGTCCGGCCTCGTTTCAGCCAGGTTCTTTTTTCTGATGTCTGATCGTGGCTGCAGGCTTCCGGTCCAAGGAAACCAGGAGCACACAGAATCACAATGAATTGCTGCATCTGGGGTCGCGATGCATTGATGCTGCTCGCTCCCTAAGCTCTTACATGTTCAATTTCGCCGATGAAGCATTTGCAAGGAGTACTTTATCCAATGATAACGCATGAATAACTATGGTCTTTAATGCTCTTCAACTCCTTCCTGTGCCCGCTTGCATATGCGAACCAACGGCCAGACATGCAACACGTTCGTCCGACACAACTCGCAAATTCTGAAGACGTCCTGCCAAGTCCACACACTCGGTCACGCAAAACAGATGCAAGTGCCGTGGTGCTTCAATTTGATAGGTCGACACCCTAACCTGCGTTGACAGCAGATGCACATCCTGCCAGGCTGAACCTGCGTAAATGAATGTGAAGTCAAAACAGACGCCAAAGAACAAGCTGCAAACAGCTGCAATTGCCATGTTGACAGACCGTCCTTGAGGGAGGGGCGGGGAGCCCCCTCCAAACCTTGTACAGTGCCACAGCCACCTTGTGGGGGGGGGGGGGGGGGGNNTGGTAAACGACAACTCCCGCAAGCTCTACAGAGCTCTCTTTCGTGAAAAGAGCTGCTGACAAGGTCTACTGTGACCTGTGACACGCGACAAACGAGTGCTGCTGCATCCTTGTAGCCAGCAGTACAAGCTGACACCCAGCAGCTTGCGACGACACTTGCGACGACTACTGGCAAGGGACACAGACCGCCGCCCCTTTCCAGAACTTAGGCGCCCACATACTCTCGCACCGATTGCTCCACGGCTGGCCTCCGAGGCCGGGCCGGACGCTCAAGCGATGGCCTGTTTTAGGGGACCGGCTTTACTTCCACGCCCATCTGCATCACTGCTGGAACCTGGCGACACTCTGGCTGTCAGATAGTGCGGCTCAGTATGGTCACTTGGCCTGGATCTTCGTGCCTTCTGGCATCCCAGCGATCTTGAATCGGATCTCGGCTCTGAACTCATTTCATCAGTTTTGCACGGTCTTCTGGAGACTCTGCAACATGATGCAACATGCACCCAAGGCTCCCATACCAAGGCGCTTGCACCTCAAGTCGAGCAAACCGCAGCAGTAGCCACAGCCATGCCGATGAAATGCCCCGTAGGACAAGGTCGGGCTGGGAGCTGTGCAGCAGAGCTGAACCACGACAAAGACGATGCGCAGGTGTGTCAAATACCTTTCTGAAAGATTGTCTCAAGGTTTAAGAGTCTACATCATGAGACAGAATATGGAAGGGTCACCAAACCGCTTGAAAGGCTTCACAGGCCAATGCAAAAAGCCCACAATTGACATTGCTAGCGGACAGTATGCCACAGTATTGCAGTGTCGGATTAAGATCGGGCTTTGAACTTCGCTTCGAATTACTTTTGCATGACCGATCAGTCAGCATAGCAATGGAATGCCCCAGCATCAGCAGCAGCAGCACCAACACCTATGCAAATGTCAAACCATGTCACGACCCCTTCGCTAGATGCAGACACGACCGGAGGCCTACCTAGGAGTTGTGTGAAGGTCTGCGTACACTGTAGCTCCATACTACACGGCGATGCTTCATCGTGCTTCTATGCTGCACGTACCGACGTGCAGCATAATTCTCAGAAATCCTCACCAAATTCGGCACTGGGTTCGTATTGATGAGCAGCCCCATGCCTTCAACGGGGAATTTGGCTAAGGACACTCGTTTCAGATCCGGGCCTAGAGAGGAAACGCACAAAGTTGATAGAACAACCAAACGTTCAAGCAAGAGGATGACAACAGTAAGGAGGATGGTGGGAACCGCGACTTCTCGGGACATAGGGTTCCTGAAGTTTCCCTGTTCCGAGTCAAGAACTTTGGGAAAATTGTGAGTCTTAGTGGCTCTGTCACTGTCCCTTCTTCCGGTCTTCATCACTCTTCGTCTGTCTCCCTGTTGCCGTCACAAACACGCAACGTGGTAATGCTTGACCTGCCGTGCGCAAGTAAGGGCCCAGCCCAAGTTTCTCGATGTCATACTGCTGCAGCAGGAAAACCTCTAGACTCTAGACCCACAGCTTGCTGTACAAGAACTCGAATCTAGAACTGCTATTTGGCCAAGATTGTCGAACAGTCTTGCAATCTTGGCCTCGCCGACTAGTTTACCTTTTGGACCAAGATTGCCGGGCAATCTTGCAATCTTGGTCTCCAAAAGGAAAACTAGTCGGTGAGCAAACGGCGCAGGGGCAAGATTGGCAATCTTGACCCCCCCCCCCCGCCAGGCCAGCATAACAAGCCCGTCAAGATTTTGGAAAAAATAAGGCTCTAGTTTGCAGGCACAATGCAATATCAAACACAATTCAAACACTGTGGTGAACTTCGGGACTGTGGTAGTTTTCAACCTCGAACACTGGGAACCCAGGAGGCCAACATTGAACATCGGCATCCAGCATCGTTAAAGGAGAATGGAGCAAATATGAACACATCAACGCATCAAGCCCAACTAATGAGCCTTGTCCGAACAATGAAACGATCAGCACACACAGAAGCGTTTTCTTGATGTAACGAGTCGTGGATGATGGACTTGCGCAACCTTCGCTGAGCAAGGATCATGAAGTTGGGGACGTGCGGCTAGCGGGTACCTCCGGCTGTGCCCTCCGGCCCCAAGGAGCAACAAACTGGACTTTTGTGTCGGTTGAGGGGCTCGACAGTATGATCTGCCCGCCGACTATCATAAGAGCCCAAGCCAGCATCAATCGCGAACATGATCTCGAGACATGCTTCGTGCATCTGAGCAGTGACAACATTCCCCTTTTGTGCAGGGCAAGGGCCCCGCGCAGACAGACAGAGAGAGAGACGGACGGACAGACCCACCCACACCCACGCATGCATGCACGCACACACACACACACACACACCTGCATGAGGTCGTTCAAACCAGAATGTCACCGATGTTGTGGCTCTTGTTTGCTTTCTTGATGATGGTCTGCCGATTTCTTCCTGTCATGCTTCTTGCCAACGGGATTCAACGCTGTCTCATCCTATGAAATGCACAAGAAAGACATGTGACTGCTGATCTCACACAGCCAAACAAGGTGGAAATCTGACTGCGCATCAAGCAATACATTGCGCTCAAGCACTGCCTGAACATCTGGCTTTTTGAGAAGATGAAGATTAGATGCAGATGCCCAAGCTATGATCCAGCGTCCATGGCGCATCATTACATTTCTGCAAGTGCACGAAAATGATCAGTTCTCGCACCCCAATAACGTCCACAGCTTCGTTGCATGTGGTAGGACATGAGTGCCACATGCCCCTGCTTGCTTTACTGACCCACACACTTTTACTAAGCCATTTGGTACAGGGATAACACACAAACACACATATACACACATGTGCAATCCTCCTTATGGCTTGTCTTTATTGAATCGTAAATCTACTTGCAGAGGTAAAGATCTTCAGCCACATAGGCGGTTAAAGAGTTTTCGTCGACATGCCAGGTTTGTGGCTTTGCTTGGTTGCCATGCGGAATCAAAAGATTCTGTGCGTTTTTTTGGCGTAGCCCGGCGTAGCCCCATGCCACTTCGGAAAAAACCAGCAGGTACACCATGAGACGTCTCTCTCGGCCTCCCCCGCTTGCTTAGCTTCATTGGGGTAGGTTCGCAACCGCAGGTCTGGCCCCCAAGCTTTCGTTTTATTCTGCGTCCCTTCGTAACAGGGTGCCCCCCACACACACAAGAAACCGCTTGGGCATTGCGGCACCTTGCACAAAAGAGGTGTTGGTTCGCCACGTTGATAAATGAAAAGATAAAGAAGGGCTCTGCAAGAGGGCGGGCGGTTGGCTGTGAAGATTTAAAGCATTATTTTAGGTACAAGAGCTGCATCTGGAAACCGCCATTAAACCGCCTTTGGGGCTTGAAAAAGGCCTCTTTGATCCTTCTTGGTTGCGAGCATTGAAAAGAAAAGGAAATGTCACTCGCAAACGACAAATGTGGAGTCAAGGACAAGGAAGAACAAAAGAAATAACGTGGCCCAGGTTGGCCACTTCAAACCCCGCCAGAGGATGGCGCCTGCAGTTCGCAGGTCTTACAGAATGCCGCAGCCCTGCGCGCTTGTCCTATTAGTCCTAAATACGGCCAAGCATTGTGGTTTGCAGGTCTTACCAAACTGCCGCAGCCCCGCAGTGCTTGCCGACGGACAGCTGAAACAGCCAGGGTCAAATTAATCCGGCCGGCCAGGCTGAGCATGAGACGTGGCCCAAGCCTCGTTCGCTACCCCATATGAACCCTCACAGCTTCGATGGAGTCCTTAAAGACAGAGCATGACAGAGCCGCGTGACGAGTAGGAAACAAATCCATGGCTGTCCGCGCACCACATAAAATCGAGACACACCTCGCTATGGGTCTCCTGTTCTCGGGCCACAGCTAATGCATGTCCCACACACCAAAATCAGCAACTCGTTTTAATGCTCTTTATGCATTTCAAACTTCTCAAAATGTTTGTACGACGCAAGGCGCATGTAATTTAACCTGCCCGCAGCCTTGTAGGAAGGGGTCCAAGCATAACCAACCTCTCTGGTGCAGTAATGTCGAAGGTTACTCCGCAGATGTGCATGCAACGTCTGTCTATGCAATCCAAGCACATTCCAAGAGCACAGCGTGCCCCTTCCAGATTCTGAACAGGGGTGTTCAAAGAAGAACCAGAATCCACCCAGCTTCTGTCTGCACTTCAAAGCTGAAACGACGAAGCAATTGCGTTGAGACGACCTGGTGCCAGCAGTTTCATCCTTGTCTTGTGCATTTGCCGTCCCGACGGTTTGACATTTGACACTGATAACTTCTGACCCAACTCTCTGGTCTGGTTGGCGGCTGTTGCAGGCTTGTGGAAATCGACTCTGAACTCGTGAGCTCCAGCGGCTCCAGTGGGGGGAGCCGGTTTCGGCCTTGTTTTGCACCTCCTCTAAACACATCGTGGATGCCGAGGCTCGCACCACGCCCTGGCATGTGCTAGCACCGATGAGAGCTGACTTAGAGAAGGTTGTGGCTGCACTGCTGGTTACAAAGACATGCCAGGCGACCAAAGGCACGATTTGAAGCAAGGGATTGCCTCGAGTGAACGAAGGATGAGGTGAGCTCACGCCAAAGGATGCGTGCCTCCGGGAATCATCCCTATATCTCTGGCAGCAACATAAGCCACTGGATTGCGGTGTAATCAAGTCAAGCTTGAGTTTTGAAGCTCCGTTCTCTCCAACTACATGTAGCCTGAATCTACATCTGAATCTCATGCTTCTGCCCTCCGTTCTTCGGGTCCAACATAAGCGGCGGCACAGCACTGCGCACTGGTCTAGTGACTGTTGACTCACACGATCTCATTCGGCCGTCTACAAGGTGTCCAATCCGTTTGTTTTCATCTCTGCTTTGCGGAGACATGAATTCAACCCACTAGTCGCATTGGTGCTCGAGCGTCGCTCTGCGACTGAATCACCTACACAACGCTGGTCTTTCCATCTGTACAGCCTTCATCGAAGGCGAGCTGACAAATCTGATTTGTCACATTCGCGACAAACCAGGCTACATATAGACGGTTCAAGAAGCGCGGTTCGCTCGAACACATCGGAATGGACGCGTCTTGCCTCTACGTCTTGTGTCGGCATGGCAGCCAGCTAAGCACCAACAAGTGCATTGCATTGCTACTCGATCGGATGGCTCTCAACATCAGGCTCCTCTTTTTCAAGGAGAGTTGTCTCAACCTTGGCACAAGGTCGCTGAATGCATGTATACGTTGGGAAACGATACGTCACGTGCGACTCTGCACTAGCCCCGTGGCAAGCTCCTGAAGAAAGGCTTTCGTGACTGGCGGATCTGCCAGGCACCGGCTGCGCAAGCCGGGCAAGAGGCCGGGCAAGGATGGGCAAGGTCTAGGATGGTCTAGGACTCTAGGATCCGGGCCAGGAGCTGCGAGACCAAGTAGGGATCCATGTTCGCAGCCGGCCGCCTGTCCTGACGCGCGCTTCAAGCCGCCTTCTGAGAAAGTGCTTCCAATGACGTCTCGGCGCCTCATAATACCCGCAGTCGCGCATCGCCTGAGACTGACCAGGATCCAAGCCAACACAAGAGAGAGAGAGAGAGAGATAGAGAGATAGATAGAAAGAGGAGAGCGAAAGAGGGAGAGGAAAAGACAGACACACAGATAGATAGACAGACAAGGATGACAAAAACACACACTGTCGCAGACTCTCGCGAGAAATGGAATGACGTGTACTTCGCATGGCAACTGCACTGACCCCCACAGGATCATTGAATAGGGCTGCCTTGGCTGGAAGGCTTGTGACTGAGGCAGCGGCTACTTTGCAGCCGATGCGTATACTGGCTGCTCGGTCACCAATGCCTGCACGTCAGCAGAGGACTTGCATCCACTCGGTCCCAAGTGGCTCTCGGCTTGCTCTCGCGGGTTGGCCCCCCGCCCCATGAGAAGTCGTGGATCGAGGCGGTGTCGTCTTTGCCCGTGAGACGCCGCTCGTTTCCGATGCCATAATTTGCAATGTGCTTGTCCTGTCGAAGCGCTGTGCGTCAGTAGGTGGCAGAGTGAGCAAGCAGAAAGACCTCGAACGAGAATACTCGAGGCTCTGAGGAAAGCGCATGATTTTTTCGAAGTCGTTCACACTGTAATTTGATGGCGTCCATCCCTCCTGCAAGCAGAGGCCCAGATCCGATTAGCAGCTGCGCAGCGCAGTAGGTTGCATCCGACTCGGGCGCCGCCCACAGGACAGCGCAGAAAGCGTTGGACAATGGAGAGCTCCAGGCTCCTGGGCTACTCCGGGTAGCCATGTTGGAATAGTTTGTGTGACCTCAGGCTCGTCAACTTAGCCGTGTGGAACTCTTTTGAGCTCGCGAACCCTAAGTCTGTGGCAGCCAATCCCAGCTTGCTTGATGACAGGCTTAGGGTCGAAGGTGACCCCAACCTGGTACTCCTCACAAGCTCTCAGATGCTTGCTGCCTTTGGACACCAAAGGGTCTGTGTCGCTGTCCTCACAGAGTCTTTGCAAAATGTACCGCGCCATCCACAAATCGTCCGCACCTAACCTGAGTACTGCATGAGTTCCACTGCATCTGCGCAGCAGCACACATCAGCATGTCGAAAGTTGGTTCCAACACTGAATTTTGTAGCATCATTTGCATCCAAGCGGCGTTCCAGATGCCGGGCCTACCTGAAACTCCCACTGAGCAGGTGCAACCTGGAACAAGGGACAAGTTATGAGAAGGACGGCTTGCCGTGTTGATTTCTCAATCGAGTTGCATCTCCAGTGACTCACATGGAACGATGAAATTTTGGCGTCCACAAGCTGTTGCAGAAAGATTTTCGTGCGTCAAGAATTGTTGGGGGAATCACGCATCAGATCTTGTAGCTATTTTCGCATCGGGCCTAGTGCCAGGTATATCCGGCCACGTGGAACAGGATTCCGGTAAGGCATCAGATTGCCGATGCAGCCAGCGCTTCTGTGATACTTTCTGTGATCACTTGCATTTCATTACACTGCGAAGCGGGCTACGCACGAACTGAGTGCATTGTGTTTCACTTCATGCAATCGCGAGGCCAACGGGAGGGGTGATCGCAAGGCCAAGGGCTTGGAGGGGAGGGGTGAATTCAACCTAGTGCCGGCGTGTGTTCTAAATGGAAAAAGGCGCCTGGGCCAAATAAAGTGTACAATGGACATCTGATCCGTGGATGCGGCTGTGATGTTCATGGAGTCGGTTCCCATCAGCGTTTTCTCTCTCACGCACGCACAGTGGCTGATTGGATACCTGCAGCCAGCAGCTTCCGTGCCGGAGCTGGCAAGTTGACGCTGCTGATAGACAAAGCTATGCAGCCTTAAGTACCCTGAAGCACGGGATTCGCGACAAGATCCGATTGTGTCGTAAGAACTGCTGGTTTAATTCAAGGCTTCGCTTTTCAAGTTTTGAGCAAGCGAAGCACGGGCCTTTCCTGTAAGCCGCTTGCAAGAAGTGGCTCGACGTGGTGATCGAACGATTCAGACATCACTTCACTACCTTTTAAGCTCGAGAAAGTGCAAACTCCCTCCCTGCTGCGGAGCTCCATCAAACAGCCGCCAGTCGCAGTCCATCAAGTTTGGACCTCCTCCCACCGTTCAGCCATTTTCAATCTCATGCCTTGCTTCTTCGTGGCATCTGACTCGCGTTCGTGATCCATGCTGTGCCGACGCAGGGTCATGCAGGGTCGCCGAATTCAGCATCAGGCACGGCCTGCGCCTTGCTTTACGTTTTGCCCTGCTCTGCCTCTAGCGTTCGGAGCAGCCTTTGACACTCTTTTGACCTTTGAGACCCCTGCTTCGTCCCTCCCGCGCAGCCTCGGAATTGATGCCACCGATCATGACCCCAGCATAAAGGCAAGCTCGGTAGTGGGACTCGATGAGGCTGCGCGCCACGACTTTCTGCGATCCCACGGAGCAGTAGAAGGCCTCTTCCGCAATGCGTGTGTGCAATCATTCACACAACAAGCTCCCTCCCTGCCGCCAAGCTGCAGTCTCTTTGTCGGGATATTTGCCACGAGGCCAGCCCAGAGGCCAATTAGTTGTTGTGTCAAGCAGGTAATACTCCTGCTCAAAGCCGAACCAGGGATCCTGAAGAAGCGCAAGAAACTGAGCGAATCTGAGCACGACACGCAGCGATGCCCTGGCAGAGACAGAGCAATAAATAACTCGGCAAGTACCTCCCCAATCTCTTCGGCTCGGCGCATAGCCTGAGCGGTGATCTCATGCATAACTGATGCATGCATGCTCTGTCAATTCTACCTGCAGCTCTGACTCAACCCGATGCTTTCATAGTTTGCACTTCCGCCCTTACCGTGCAGCCTTGCCATGCCTGCACATTGAATCTGTTGTCGTCCCTGGTCTCAAGCCCTGTACAAGTAAGATAGTCGGGTGCGATGCTTCGTAAGCCCTAAGATCTTGCGAAGATCTTGGATGGAAGCACACGGCCAGGGCCAGAAAGCTCGAGAATGCAGGCGGAAGCGCAGATTCTGAGTGGATGCCCGACTTCAATTCAACACATAACGCTCTGTCGAAGGGTTTAGACGCAAGGCTCAGATCAAGAAGCACTAGCGGTACGTCAACACGAGGCGCGAGGTATGCGATCAACACACAAGCAGAACAAAAGCTTTCGGAGATCACGCTTGCGGCAGAAGCGCTGATTCACAGGCAGCACGCGTGTTGAATTTTGTGGCCGGGCCATGGTCTTTTTCATCACCGGAGGGCTCCTCGCAGTGACGCTTGGAGGACTGGTCCCTGAGCGACACTGAAAGTGCCATGGACTTCCTGGTACGTATCTGCCAACACGATGATGTTGTTGTTACCCGGCCGGAATGGATCCCGGTACATCCGCCGTGGCACGATCACAATGTCCTTTGCATCCTGGGCCGAGTGAGAAGTGCTACGCCCGATTTTCTGAATCACAGTTCTGCAAGCTAACTCTTAACCGCAATGGACTCTGCTATACTCTGCTCATCGGCATCCGCCTTCCCCTAGCAAAAGACGATGACACTACATTGTAGCAGCAGTAGAGTGAGGGGATCAGTGCGACACAGCAACCAACAATCGCGGCCGCACAACCAGTTCAGCCGTGACACATCCCCTGAGTATGTCCAGATGGGAATTTCATCCAGTGACACCGGAGAATCCGCCAGCGTGAGTGTTTTGCAACACAAATCAAAGCTTTGTCCATCCCAATAGTCGGAGTCGATCCAGACGTACCTTGGGTCGAGCTAGCTCGTGACACAGAGAAAGACAGGAACGAGGAAGGTGAGAGAGGTCAGTTCAGGGAGGCTTCACGCAAGGGAACGAACGTGGTGCCATGTCAAATCGAGATACTCGGCTTGCACCTTTCCGTTCTGGTCGAGTGTCATGTACTTCTTGGAAAGCACCGGATCCATACCAATTTTCATGACGCCTGTGCTGGCCTGGCATGGTCCAGTGGTCGCCCCTTTGGAGGAGACACCGGAGCCCATGTCGCGCCTGCACGAAAATCGTAAGAAAGAACCATGGATGCAAGATGATGCAAGATGATACAAGATCCTGTCTGCGACTGACACTCCGGCCTGAACTAAGTGCTGCTCGCGAGCGTGTAGATGAGCACATTGCATCAATGCCTAACTGCACGAATCCCCTGTCAGCCCAGATGCCGGTTCGGCTCAAGTCTCGTCTGCGCAGAAACCCAACTGTTGCAGGCTTCGACAGGGGAAACACCACTCCGCACGACTGCAAAACCCCAACTGCACAAACTTGGTAGCAAAGTGATGCATGCTTTTCGCGCTCGCAGACGTTTACCATCCTTGGAGCACATGCGCCATCGTGTAGGTCGTGTAGGGCAGCTCCGACAGATACCTGGTAAGTCATCAGGATGTTTGTCTTGCAGCAGCACCCTGTCCCACTTCGCCCCACAGTCATTACCGGAGTTCAACAATGATCACAATCTACGGTACCTGACCTTTTTCCTGGAGTTTATTCGAGCTTCACCCCGAGTCGCGCGCTTGTCCGAGTGGCTAAGTCTCTCCGTGTGTGACGGTAGCTGCACTGTAACACTCCTGACAGGTCTCTTGCGAGACGTCGAACATGATGAGGTTTCGGCGAAAGACGTCCAAAGCGGCGGCATACACCACTTCGTCAATATCATCATGCCAGCCCTGAAAGTGGGAGATGTTGTAATCTTGGTCTGCGCTCTTCCCTGCAAAGCCGGGCCTTGTGTCTTCGAACTCCTCGGCGTGACATGCTCCTCCGAACATCTTGTGAAAGAGGCAGATGGACAAATCCCAGTCTTCCGCGATCCCCACGAAAGCGAAGCCGTCCCGTACCCTTCGCGCGGCCTCCAAGCCGTCCGCTCTCGTCACTTTTTGCCGCATCGGATCCAGTACTAGAGTGGCTGGGTCCGTGGAAACGAGCTGGTACGTCATTCCGCCCTTCCACCTCTCGGCGAACTCGAGGAGCGGTCTCTTCGGCACTCCTCTCAGAACATCTCCCTTGCATTTGATACTTCTTTGAGAATCCCGAAGTTCTCCTTTGTGAAGGAAGCAAAGTTGTTCCCATCATCATGGTAGCCCGAAAGGATACGCTGATCGGGATCGCGGAACATTCCCACCATGTGGCCCCTCTGGGCAGAGTAGTTGGTCACCGGGAGGTGTGGGCGGCCCCCCTGAGGGCATGAGTACCTGCTCCCATTGCACACACGCACGCAATCGTTTTCCAAACAGTCGGACAGCCAGCAGGTGCCGCCGCTGACCGTGTCCGGGTTGAGGTAAGTGGCAAGAGATGGGCAGGTGCCGGGCAGGTGGGTGATGGCGTTGATGAAGGAGCTGCCGGTCTTCGGGAAGTGAACCCACTCCAGCGGCCTAGCTTCTTTCAAGTTTCCCTCCGCGCCTTGCAAAACCAACTGGTGTTGAGCTGCATTTGCATCGTTGCCTCCTCTTCTCGAGATGCCAGAGAGACGGCAGGCAGTGACAGGAAAAGAGCTAGCATGGCCGGGACGGGCACTTACCTGTACATGGACGGTTCGGCTTCGAGCCTGTCGCGGCCACAGGGTGCAGGTGCCGGCCAAGCGTCGGATTGACTCTCATGCCTGGGTCCCCAAAACCTCCCTCTTCAGAAAACCCTAAACCTACAAGCCTCAACCTCTCACGTTCACGCAAGAAACAGCTTCCTCGCGATACATCTCGGCAGAAAACATTGCCACTGTGGCCCAGCACCTGCCAGAGCCCCACTGCACAAGCCCCAAGGATCCCAAGGCCAGCCCATGAAACCTGGCAGCAATACAGCAATACACATAACGACCGCCCGCCCCACACAGCAAGATGCCCCATACATCCCCAACGACGACACCATCAAGGCGCAGCAATTTTTTTCCAGTGGAGTCGCCTCTGCCGCCATTCAGCTGACGGCGTCGGCATCCCAGAGCCCCTCAGGACATGCCAAGTCGACAGCATGCGTTCGAAACATTACGAAAACTCTATCTATCCTTTACACTGCTGTTCTTCATAGATTCCGATTTCCTTCTCGACCCCCAGTTTCCTGTTCATGCTAAGTCGTGCCGGTTCAAGACCATCCCGAGGCCCTCCCTTGCTTCAGCACCACAACCTCATTGCATGAGGCTTCGAAACATCTTGCACCGCTGTTTCGGACAAAACGCGAGGAAAATTCCAGGGGCTCTAGGACTCTAGGGCTCTAGGGATCTTTAGGGGCTCCAGAAGGACTGGGGCACCTCGAGCGGCGGGATCGCCTCCTCCGCTGTCTCTGCCTCAAGAACGGCAATTCTGGCAAGGGTCAGAGAGAGAAGCAAGCCTTGTCAAAAGCAAGTCAGCTATGCTGCACAGCCCCCAGAAAACGCTTGCGAGCCCTGTCTCCCAAAGAATTCATAGGCTTGGTTTGGGACGGTTCATTCCCAACTCCCTGCTTTCTCATGGCCCAGTTGCAGAGTGTGGCCACGCTGCTTGATGAGCTGAAGCGCAAATCGGCTCATCTGCGCGTTCTTCATCTTAGCATACGTCGGAAAGCTAGTCGGCCCTGGAGGAAAGTGAAACAAAACCTTGTAGATGAATGTCAAGCACAAAGCAATGAACAATGATAAATCAGCCGCATTGTGAGCCCTACTGAAGTCTCCCAACAACCCGGGTGTTCCTATCCCAAACACTACATCAGCAATAAAGCTAATGTAAGTGTCCATTCAATGTTTCGGGTGGTAATAAAAAAAACCTCCCCGGCCCAGAATTTCCCGATTTGCTTGAGTTTTAGTTGTGCAGAGATACCAGGCCCAGATGGCCCAGACCATTGCTTATAGACGCGGGGGTGGAATTAATTAAAGGGGTGATAATAAAAAAAAAAAACCTCCCGCCGAAAATCCCCAAAAAAACTAGGCACCAGACTAAGAAAATAAGAAAAGCTAAAACTAACAGGACCTTAAACACAGGCAGCAGAGTGCAGTTCCGCAGACAGGGCTCAACTTCTAGCTCACAGACTGCAGTGCCAGACTCTTTTTGCTCAAGCAGAGCAGATCCGATGTCCCAGGAGCTCCAAGCTGGGAGAGCT
>CAJNDV010037729.1:22281-39081 GCA_905221635.1 Symbiodinium sp. CCMP2456 | reverse complement strand
GTAGTGGTGGTCGTAGTAGTAATAGTAGCAGCAGCAGCAAATTAGGATGGGAGCGTCCAGAGTGTCCCCGTGACAAGCTTCCCTTGAAGAACGGACGGAACGGAACGGGACGGGACGAAACGGGATGGGGGCGGGACGGGACGGAGACGACGCGACGCGACGCGTGCCGGCCCGTAAGAGGGAAGAACAGCGAGCGGAATGATCTGAAGCAGCTACCGGCCTGAGGGCAAATGTCAGGACAAAACGTAAACCCGAAGTAGATCAGCAGGTACCTGCACCAGCGAAGGTAAAGAATCGCAAAACTGCAGCCACCACGTGATGGCATCAAAGGCCCCATGCCCATGCTCCCTCAGACCCGTAGATGCCTTCGAAATAGCCTTAGCTGCATTCCCCGAGCGCACTGACCCAAGAAGTCTTTGTCGGTCACAGTCTTGCCTTTCCTGACCCCAATGATGAATTGGATGATCTGGGAAGCATGTCCCGAAAGGCCTGTCAACCAGCTCGAAGGCACCACCAAGTCTAGGAACGCCGATTCGCTCCTCTACCGCCGGGATGGATGCAACGAAGGCGAAGCTGGGATGCCAGGTAATTCCAACAACATCACACCCCCCGCTCCTGTGTGGTAATGGCTCGGGACTCTGACTCCTTGCGGTCTTTCAGATAGTCATAATACCTGGCGCTTCCGGCAAAGTCTGCCAAAGCCGAACAGGCTCGTCAGCAAACAAGGCGCACACCATATACAGAACCCTCCCACGCAGCAAGTGAAAATGGCCGACTTCCAAGTGAATTGCACCTCAGGGCGATGTTCCTTATGTTAGGAGCGCTTAATGCTGCCGGAGTCCTAAGTGCTCAACGTTCTCATTGACTTTCCTGGCACTGCATGATGCCCGCACAAGCAGACGACGATAGACTGAAGGTCTTGCTCGGGTTGTCACGCATGAGCACTAGCACACTTCGGCAGCACAGCTCGTGCAACAGCAAGGCACATGCTCAAAGAACATGCAGCAGATTGAATCCCCCGAAGCGAACGCACATGTAGCGCATGAGCTCAAGATGGCTCTGCGCTGCAAAATGGATCATAACAGATTCGACTCCCAGTCCAAGGTCAGAAACTCCAGTCAAGCGTCAACTGAATTTCACTCAGCTGAGAGAAGACCTATGTCGATGGGGGCACCAGTACCAGACCCAATCCGCCATGAATGTGGCTGCTGCACGGCCTGGATTCTCCACTGTCTCCTTCGGTCTTTCCCTGGGCTTCTGCATCTTTTCCTCTCGTCGCTGATGGCACGTCCAGATGACTCGATGACTGTGAGATCAAACGTAGGTTACAGTAGTAGTGGTGTGGTGAAAACGAAGACTGCGACTGCAACAGAGCCTGCCGATGCGAAAGCACGGACTCGGCCGACCTGCCGGCAAAAGACACATTGCTGTTGCAATTGCCCGCACACTCGTGGCCTCTGGCTGAATTTTGGGCAGGTGTGCCTGGGCAGAATTCGGTCAGAAAGCAGCTTGAATTCAACCAATGCAATGCCAATCGTGACGGACTGAAAACTTTAGACACAAGCAGCATGCACATGTGGAAACGTGCAGCAGCCGCGGAGAACGATCCAGTCATGCAGGCTCGACATAAATTAACGATGCAACAGCATATGCAATCTAGTCCACGAGCACAAATGTGGTGGTATGGCTAGGTGAGTCGCAAGGAGGCTGGGTCCTGGCCTTCAAGACTTTAGAAGAACCTCCCTCACGGCTAGTCCTTGAAACTCGCAGCGAAAACGTGCATTTGCTCTTTGCTGCAGGGCAGCGAACAGTGGGCGGGAAGCATGGCGGATAGGTCTGCTCAATGTCAAAAGCATTATGCAAAGCTGACACTACCATGCAATGGGCGACGTGGCTATCACAGGCCTTCTGTGTCGAATGTCACGAAAGATTTCAGCTGGAGTTTGTGTGTGTGTGTGTGTCTCTGCCACATGTGCGTGTCAGCTGGTCTTTGCTAGAGCTCTGGCAACACAAGCAATGCGCTTCTCTCATGTATGCCCCATCCACCCGTCCACCCGACCCTCTATGCAAGCAAAGGTCCTGTCGCTCCCTCAATTTCATTTTGGTGCCATGCTGACAGGACTGCTTCAAGTTCATTTACCTCGAAGCTGCCGTTGCTCAAGTGTCGGATATATGGTGAAAGGAGGCGCCGTCGACGTCCAAGACCTTAATCGCAGGAAACATACAAATGGGGTGGCCTTAATGTCCCCGCCCCATCCCACCCCCACACTCTGTCGAGAGGCAAACGGACTCTGCGAATGCTCCTTTGAGCCTCTGCGAGTGCCAGCTCGCTCCGGCGTCGCAGGTCGCATGCGCCGTGAGTCAGAGCCACCCCGCACTGCCACTGCCACACGCGGAAGCTGAGGTACATCACAAGGACCTGCCCGAACTCGCGGGCATCCTGCTGGAAGCGAGCTGCTTCCGAAAGCCAAAGCAACTCCATCACTCCGCCAAAGCACTGTGTGTCGTAAGCCTGCTGCTATACAGGTGTAGCAGGTTCCGGCAGGTAGCGGGGGAACGTTGCAGCGACCGTCACTGTTGTGTCCGAATGCCAGAACAGTCCCATCACTGCACAGCACAACACTGTGATGACAACCAGCTGCTATAGCAACGTACTGCTGTCCCGCTGGAGGCAATGGAATCTGTTGACGCTCGCTCCCATCCTCTGGCCCACATGCAATCGCTTGCCCGTCACTGCGCAGTAACAGCGTGTGTTCCAGATTCGCTGCGACGTCAATGTATTTCACTCCAGTTGGAGGCTGAGGAATCAACCCCTGGCTTTTGTAAGATCCGCAAGCAAGCGACACTCCGTCGCTTCGAAGCAACAGCGTGTGAAATGTCCCAGCAGCTACAGCCACATATCTCAGTTGCCTGGCAACTTTATTTTCGGGCGTTCGTTGAACGCGTGCGTGGCCAAGTCGACGAACATTTCGCTGCAATGCGCCAACATGGACTGCAACGTCCTGTCAGACTGATGCATCGATTTTGACCATTGGATAGCTTGGCTTGCTTGGTAGAACCAGCAGGATCTAATCCCTGCCTCAACAGAGCGAAGTCCGTCACATGTGGTGACTGAGCTATCTATGGCTGACTGACTGACTCTTCATGTTCTGCGACACTGGCCTTGTTCACCTCCTTTTGCTCAACAGTGCTCAACTAGAATCCACCATGGCCTTGTCCTGAGCATCGGTTTTGTTGACCGCAGATGGCTCTGGCCGTTCCGTCGTCAATGCCTCATGATTGCATCATGTGCAGTGCATCGCGGAAGTGCACAAATTTGCGGTCGGGTTCGATAAGTGTCCTTTCGATAGGTGCCGTGGGAGCCAATTCGCCGGAAATTCGAAGCTTGGCAGTTCGTGTTTATCCCTGTTTGCTGTACTAGATTCAGATTGGTTTCGGCATTAAGAGAGGAACCGAACGCAGCCATGTGCACAACCACTGTGTTTTTTTGCATAGCTGCCATGCGCTGTAGGGTGCTGCATAGTGATATGCAAGCATGTATGACCATGAATCTGAGCAGTTTGTCGCATATAGAGTTGCGTACCCAACCGCATGTTCATGTGAGTCATGCTCATGAAGAGGTCTATACTCTCATACAGCACTTGTTGTCACATTTTTCATTTCGTAACACATGCTAATACTGGAATTCACAGCGCCCTACATTGTTCTTTAACCTCAAAATGCAGTTTATACCAATCATCTGTGACGTCATACCATCACACTAATGACTATATAACATATTCTGGAGTATCACGTGCTTGGTTTTTGCGTTTCACCAAAACACACTGTATCATTCATTGTCACACACTACAGACTGCCCAAAAAAGTGTCGTTCACACTGATACACCGGTATCTCTTGTCCCAGGAAGAGGGTTTGGAATGGTTTGGACATCCGCGAAAAAATGCCGCTACACCGACGCACCCAAATCGTCTCGAGAATGATGGTCATTACGGATTAGAGGGATCTCGGGCTTAGTGGGAAGACAGGATGTCGGTGTATTGTGATATCTATATTTTCAGTTTTCATGCGTAACTGCGGTATCAACCCCAAAAGACACTGATGCATCGATGCCATGGTACAAGTATTGGAATTTGGTGGCGGGGCACGCATATACGCAATCAGCCAATATCATCGTTCGTCACGTTTAGTAGAGTATTCAAGCGTATACGCATACACACATGCTTGCGCGCATACATACATACATACATACATACATACATACATACATACATACGTGCATGCTTGCGCACATTCGCACATTCACACATGCGCCAACACACACACACACACACACACATGAGGGTATATGTATATATATATATATATGTATATATATATATATACGCAGACACACTATATGTTTCTTAGATCGTGTGCATTCACATGCAGCCGTACCTTACAATACACTGCAACACAGCGAGTAAAAAGGTGAGCCGGAGGGAAAACAACCGGCGGGATAATATCCAAAAACTCTGTCGCTCAACGAAATCCGACAGCTACTGAAGGACGAGAAGCAGGGACTGCACACTGCCCTTCTTGACGCCGACCGACAGCAACAGCTTCGCCATCGCTGCACAGCAAGACCTGGGCTGCATGCATTTTCAGAAGACCACCCAATGGGAATTCCTACACGGCCAGCCGGCTGTGTGCCAGTTTCCAGCAGCAGCTCGAACATAATGTTTGCCAGGCCCCGGTGGTGGCACCTGCAGAACTGGGCTCTGACTAGTGGTCCAACAGTTGCGCAGGCTTGTCCATGGCCGATAAAGAATGCTAGCGCATGAAGCTATTTTGAAGGCGACGAAAGAAACCGTCAGTGCAAGCAAGGCACGTCACATTGTCCGTGCTCATTTGCTCCAAAAGCGAGTGCTTTGCCGTCGCTGCGGAGCAAAACGGTGTGACGACCTCGACAAGCATGGGACCAGTGGTTGCTCATACCACAACTTGGCCGCTGAGGAACGAACAACCTGCTGCAGCTGATACGTAGCGCAGACTTTTCGGCAAGGCTGGAACCTGCCAAATACGAGTCCCACTCAGAAAAGCGGGAGGCACTCTCATCCATAGCCTCACACTGGCCGAATTTGTTGTCGCCAAAGGCAACTGCTTCTCCTTAAAGGTGCTACAGCTGCTACGGCATTACAAGCTCCACCAACTTCAACCGCTGGCTTGATCTCGTTTGCATCGTGCAACAGCTTATACGCCGCCATTTTCGAGCTGGCCGTGCTTCTTCACGCCGTGTGACAAAGTCGCAAGCTCCAGGTCCAGGCCAAGCGGCCATGGGATCGGATAAGAACCTGGGCTTTTCTGACAATCGGCACCATGCACTTCGTGTCGGAGCGAGCTTCCCCACTGATCTACACCAAGCGACAGTATGAAAATCTCCGCAGGCCGCCATGTCCGGCATCTAGCGCCCGCCACTTGCTATGCTGTTCCTGGAGCTGCAGGAGTTGATGGTGCCATTCCACTAAGGGTAGTATATGAGTATATGTGTACACACAAACACACACACACACACACCCGTGAAAGACCGTGGGTAAAAGCATGTAGAGCTGAAGCGGCTTACATGCAGAGTGCAGGCATGCAAATGGAGGCACTGACGCCCTACCAACAAAGTGGACACCTCGACTAAGCCCTGTGGAGGCCCAGGCCCCAGGGAAGGTGGGTGGATGTGGGTGGGCAACATGAGGGACTTGAGTCATATCTGTCCACGACTCAAGTCACCTGTCACCAGTTCAAGCTGCAAGTGGGCCCTTTCCCAACCATGAATACAGCTTGTCAAAACGCGGCTTTACCGCAGTGCACAACGAACAAGGAGGCGATTAGCTTCAAGGAGCTAGGGTCTCGTTCGCTTCTGCCGAAGGTCCTCATGAGCACCTCGTGTAGGGACTTCGCTAGCAACGAGGTGTCTCGTTGTCACGGTCAGCTGGCAGCGCCCATGTCGGCTACGCAGCACATGCAAATCCTCTATGTATGTATGGCAATGAAACTTGGCCCTGAAGAAGAAACGAGCAGCCCTCGTGAGATCTCGTGAGTGAGGTTTGCGGGCATGTGCGTGTCTGTGTGTGTGTGTGCGTGCGAGTGAGTGAGCGTATGTGCGTGTGTGCGTGCGTGCGTGCGTGCGTGCGAGTGTGTGTTTTTTTGCACAGGGAGGGCTTGCTTTAGCCATTCCGCCCCGAAGGTCTGAGCCAAGAGTCAGGAAGTCAGGTACACGCCTAAGGCGATCCCGAATCGGTCTGGGTCAGCACATGCATCGAGGCTGCAGGGCTTCACTGGCTGCTCTTAACTCGAAGGCCAGGGCCATTCATACATGTTCAAACGGTTTGCCGTTCGGACTTCTGCACAAGGCACAACCTCCACACTGGGTGGAGGGCAAAAACAGGCATCTAGCACCAAAGCTCCTTACATGGGAACATGCAACCTTAGAAAACGACAGACTTGTGGTGCTGTCAGCCTTCGGGTGCGCACAGTGCCAGGCTTGTGTCCGCCAGAGCGGACACGAGCCACTTCACTGAGTGCAGTCACATTAGCGATCCGAGATCCAACTCGATTCGGCGCACAGGGCCTTTTGCACATTTGGCTTCGCCAGTATGCAGAAAAAAAGCAGCCTGCATGGAGCGGAAGAGAGGAATCGAGATAAGCAGCTTTGTGTGATCTGAGTTCAACGGCCTGCATCTGTTTGTGTGTTGGGCTTCCAAGATAACCGAGTGAACCTAGCTAAGCACCATTCATGTCTTTGGGCGTGCTGAACCTCAGAATGATCAATCCAGATAGGTCACGCTCGGAACGATGATTCTTCTGCACAAACCGATCTAAGCTGCCGGCGCCTTGTCGAATGTGTTCTTCGCACCTGAGCTGTACCAGGCAAGAGGACATCTTGGTCTTGGAGTCACGAGGCAGGCACGGCGACGCTCGTTTCGAACATTGCTGTCCACCAGGATCTGAAAAGAGCGAAGAGAAGCTGTGCTGTTTTGGAGCTGTGGCATAGGCGGTGCTCTCTCACCAGCGCTTAGAAAAGAAACGCTCAAAGCGTCGCTGCCCTTCTCGAGGCCGAGCCCTGGCCTGGCCTGCAGGCTCCTTTCCAGGCTTCCCAGCCTCTGCGCAACGAAGTCGGATGACAGATTGCGGAGCTCTGCGGCCCAAAAAATACTCCCCACCGACTACTTGCAGTCCAGCTGCCTTGACTCAATCCTTTGGTCGCCTTCGGCGGCTTCCTCGCCCAGGATTGCTTCAATGCGGCAATGATCTGCCATGATCTCTATGCAGTCAGCCCGCCTTGAATTTGAGATTGAGTCCAGGCGCGACATCATTTTCCAGAATCTCCTGCGATCTCCATCTTCACAAAGCCACTTCTGCCCACTGGGCTGACTGATCGCAAACAGCGTACCGTGCGGGAACATTGTCAGTCCATTCTTATTTGGGAACACAATACATGCACAATACATTCCTGTTAGAGCAAACTGAAGGAATGGTTCTGATGATTTCAGCCATCACTTTGCTCGCTGTGACGTGCACGCATGCACCGATCCACTTGTTCTACCGTTTCCATTATTCCAATTCCACTCCATTCCTTCTTCCGGGTGCCATGTGTGCCATGGTCCCTCGTGCAGCCGCTCCCAGAGTGTACACAGTGTGTTCTGCGCGGGTCCGCGCGCTGAGCATGATCGTCAGCAAAGTGCCCTCTGCGGATTGCGAGGCCGCGAGGGCGAGGGCCGGAGACTCCAGGATTCCTACGTTGCCTTAGCATCCACTGCTGTTAGTGTTATGTACGAACTGTAGCGTCATCTGCCGGGCCGCTGGCACGCTAGTGCACGTCCACGGGGGTCAAGGCAACTCTGCTTAGAAGGCACCCCTTCTCAAACCCCAGAAAGCCTCCTCCTTCGGAGCAGAGAACCAAATGTAGGACGCGCTCGCTTTCACATCTGGCCGAGAGGATCGACATGTGAGCAAAGCACAACGAAACCGGATTTGAGCCACTCCGTGCAAGGCCTTGTTCGTTCACATCCATGTCCTGGCGACACAAAAGCGCTGACTGCTGAACGAAAGTGATCTCTCCTGTCCTCCTCGATTACGGAGCAGGATGTGTTGCCATGATTTTCATGTACAATCATCGCAACACTCTCAGCCGGGAAATGCTGTACTGCACACTTACTATCACAGGGCATCAGCATGTAGATCTACGCCCTGTGATGCACCGACCGAGTTGAGTGTTCAGTGTCTACAAGCTCGGTCCTCAGCCTTGTGGCATCTGCACAACAATCGGGTGAGTGCCTCTGTCAGCATCACAAACCTTTTGTGATAAGTCTTGCCTGACGGGAGCACTCTTGCGAAACCTTGTACTTCAAGACTCTCCTGGCTCTTGCCCGCTGAAAATCAAGCCAGACCTCGGCGACTCGGCATCGGCGGCCACGAGAGAGACCGTGACTTCAGAAAGCAAATGCAGGAAGGAGTCCGGAAGAAGCAACTGAGACGATGGCATTCTTGATTGCAAAATCCAGCCAAACCTTACTCACATCAGCGAAACACGCTAGCTCATCTCGCTTGACAACTGCTGCGACTTGCATGAAAAATCACAGACAACAGCAAAACTGATAATGACAAGCAACACTGAGGACGGAGATCAGGATGTTCATGATGAGGACCGGGAACATCATGCCGCAAAGCACTATGAAGACTCCTCGGACCTGTCTCGCACAGGGCAGGGCTGTCCCGCGGCTCGTGCACCGACCCGCGCACTGAGGCGGCCGCTAGTGTGGAATTGTCAGTGAGCTCTGGATCCTGGAGACAAAAACAGTCAGTCAGTCGGTCATACGCCGGGGGGCGCATGGACACGTAAACTAGCACACCACGGGATTTTCACAAGTCTGATTATCTCACGGTGGCTTTCAAGGAATTTGGTTTGTCCCTAACAGATGCCCATTCTCGCTGCAGCCTCCTCACTCTTGTCACAAGGCAGGCTACAACGTACTGGAAGCAGCAGGAGCGGGACAGTAAGCTCTATGCAGAACTTCCGTATTGGGCACTCTTGAGATGCAAGCGGGTGGGATTCGATGGGATGCCCAAAATATACTTAGTTTGACCTGGATTTGAAAACCATCAAGACGTAAACGATCCTCCGAAGATGAACACAAGCAGCTCAGGGAATACATCAGCTACGATTCAAGAAGTGTTTTACGGATTTTAACATTCCGATCCCACGATAATGCAGACTACTTCCAAACTTTTTAGAGTAAAAGAAAGTCCCGCTTTGACATCTCGATTCTCGGACCCTGTTTGCCTCCCTCTCAAACAACGACTCCTTGACGCAGGTGTGCACACCAGGTTTTGGCAATAACGGATTGAAGATGCAATTTTCGTTCCTTTGTGAAATGGTCAGATCCGCCTGCTGGCTTCGATTGGAAGAAAAGTTTTTGACAGCAACAATGTTGACAGCCTGCTTGATGCATTGTGCGGTTTCGGTATTCCTGATTGTTGCCGGCAAATCATTTACAATATGATGCAGCATCGCAGGCTTATGTCAAATCCAACCTAAAATCACAGAAATCTGGCATTTCACAAGGATGCACTTTAAGCTGCTGTCTGTCAGAGTCTATCATCACAATGACGGTCTTGAGGTACGATGCTGCTTCCAATCTAAGTGGGTCTCCACTGCTCTCATACAATCGTTGGGATTTGGCCGATATTGTCTATGCTTGGGATACGCGTAAGTTTGAACTGCTACAGGTACAATGTCGAGCAATCATTCGGACTCCGACGTGTGAGCATGTTGCGCCAGAACTGGGCATGAATTCGCAATCTGTTCTCAGACTCTCTACGATGGTCGCTCTGAAGGAGCAAATTGGTCGGTAGTTGCTCGGATCGGCTTGGTCTCCTTTCTCGAATAACATTGCAACAATCAGTAGCTGTGGACGATTCGTCGAGAACCATGGCGGCTCGCCAGCGATGGTTGCAAAGATCCAAAAGCCATTAGAAGTATTCGGGTTCTGCGACATGCCAAAACCTTGAACACCTCCACGCTACACAGGGAATACCATCTCTTCTAGCTGCCTTAGCCGCTGGCGATGTTTGACATAGCTTTCCTGAGCTCGGTGTGGTTGAAAGCCGACACGCTGACACTGAAAACTTCACCCAAATTCGTTCGCTTTTCCAGGTGCTCAGTTAATTAGCGTCTGTGCCTGCAGCTCAGACGAAGCAAATTCCCCATCAGCGTTGTCAATCTCGCTGCCTGGTTTATCCGACCTTTGCGGAGTTCTTGAACCGATTTCCAACCGGAAGCTTCAAATCCTCGAGTCATTTGGAGCGATCCATTTTTGCTTGCTTCTTGACCTCCTTCCGCAATTGCCTCCCAACATTCCAGCTGCCATTTACTCGAGCTTCAAGCCTGTGGCTCAAGAGGTCCAGTGTGCGTCAGCTGTTTGCTGGCCCTTGCGCTTTCGTGGGGTACAATCACACGGTACCTTTTGCAAGAGTGCAGCCGGCACCGAGAACAAGGGCAATCTCAGAAATGGTTCGCATGGCATCCACAAATCTCATCATGGTTCAGTTGCGAGGAGATCTGCTCAGAGACTGCGCGTCTGAGAATAGGGTTTTGTAGTGCTGACCAATCCATGTGCAACACTGTCTTGCTGACGTGATTCTGAGATGTCAGTCCCATAATCGGAAAGTGGCTGGACGGTCACTGAGCATGCCGCGTGCCGGCTTGAGGTCATGCTGTGACGTAAAAGCATCGCAAGCAGTTTATCCAAAAAAGTGCTTGCACAAACGGGTGCGAGAGCTGGGACTCGCGGTTCTGGTCATCTGGCCTGTTGTAAAGAGTGTTTGCAACCTGCGCGTTGCAATTGTCGAGGAGAAAGTCTCGGTTTGGCATTTCGACTCGCTGTTGAGCCTCGACTCCAAAACAATGTGGACCAATCACATTCTGTTCTCCAGGACGAGACGAGCATTTTCTTTACGGTGCGAATCTCAAAAGGCAAATCGACCTTGGCGAAAAGCTGAGAAGACGCAACTTCACCTTGGCTTGAATCACGACGAAACTCGGAAAAGTCCCTGGTGCTTTGCAGGAAGCGGTCCCAGAGTGTCTCAGTTTGCGGTTTTGTGTAGACATCCGTGGGGCCCGGCTGGGTAAGACCAAACTTGACACAATGCTTGTTCAACCACGCCTGTGCTTCTTCCGGGGACGATACCTCGGCAACATTCCTTAAAATCATAGAATACCATAGATACAAGACTCGAATTTCCAATTCCTCCGCGAGAAGAAGTCCTCATTTTCCCCCTCTCTCGTTCCAATTCCTCCACCAAGCAGGGATTTCTGGAAGGCGTTCAGGTCGAAATGAATCTGCTGAAGGCTGCTGAAGAAACTGGTGCACGGGAGATCATGGGATCAAGTTTCTTGTCCAATAGTTGTTCGAGAGCACTCAAAGTAAGCGATGTTGGTGCACATCTGCACTGGGCGTTTAATTGGCAAAAGGTCATACCGACGACAATAGCACGAACAGGGGGGTGGCACAAGTTCTGCAGATTTCGCAGTATCTAAAACCTTTACAGCCACTATTCGCACGAGCCTCGTATGTCCACATCGGTCGATCGGCAGCCTCGTCAACACCCAGCACATGCAGAGGGCGACTCGCACCGCCAATCTGCCTGGCCTGGTGCCAGGTGCCTGCATGCTCTACCCTCAGACTGTCAGAACATGCCTGAACCGTCGAGACCGGACCGCAGCCTTCTTGACCTTCAAGCTCTTCGACTTCGAAGTCGCCCAGGACAGCAAAACGCCAAGCAATAATAATTGCCTGGAAGCGGGAAGCCCAACAGCAAATCGCTTCATCTGCAAGCCAGATTGCATCTTGTCAAGAACGTCAGCCGCCAACCTTCCAGCCGTTTTGCCATTCTTCCACATCTAAGGTCCAGTATGCTTGCCACATGATAAACGCCTCGGCACGTCTTCATGCAATGTCTCACACACGGTTCGGCAGTCACTCAATCAGCATTGGCCGTGGCCCTTGCGAAGTAAATCACTGCAATGCAAAACCTGAGCGCGAGCGTGGACATCTCTGCCAACCCTTGAGCCTTGAACTCGCACATACTGACTGCCGTCCCGCTAGAGCTTGGCAAAGGTCGCTTGGCTTAGTTGCATCTGGTTTCCACAGTCCTGATACTATAGTTCCTATAGCCTTACGGGTTGCCCGTGCTACACTCTGCTAGACCTGCTCCAAACCTGCAAAGCCGTGAAAAGCTCGAGCGGGAATGCTGCAATATGCTGCGATGCACGCACTGTGCTTTCTTCACGGACGTATTCCTGCTGCGTTGAGGCTGGTGAACGGTTGCATCAAGTTTCATGTTAGCAGAGGTCAGCTGCAGGTTCCACAGTACAAACAGACAGCTCACTTAGCCTTCTCGCCATCTCTCCAGGCGACCGCAAGATGATGCTCAGCACGCTCCGAACTGAGTCAAGTGCGGAAGTGACCGAGCCAAAGCTGAAATGATCGGTGTCACGATCATGTTCACCTCTGAGAAGGCTAGCCTCCTGGGCAGAATTGGATATTGCACCATGGGTGTGGCGGCTGGAAGGACCCAGGCAGCATGTCAATGTTGTGCATCAATCGCAGGGAGCTCGTCACAATGATGGCGGCTCGCATGGACAGACGATCCACCTGAGGATACAGGGCAGTCGCCTGAAGCAGAACTTATTAAAGGACTTGGTTCCGTTCTGTCTTGGAGCCCCGCTACCCCACGATCCGCGCAGGTTAGTGGGCGGCTTGTGGGTGGGATCATGAAGACCTCAGTGACCAGAAAGCGTGAACACGAGAGTGGAGTCATGGCCAGGGCGCGACGATGAACAGAGTCATGGTTGCTATAGCCAGGGTCAACTCCATGGCCTTGCACGAAGCACTGCTGGATGTACATTGCATTTCTTGGATTGACTCGCCAAAGGTGTTGCAGACGGCTCTTGCGAAGTTAGACTCACCGTGGCTACAACGGGCAAGGCTTCACGGTCTTCGATGTTACGGAAATCCGTCGCTCATGAATCTCAAAAAGAGCAAAAAGGTTCCATGAAGCTGGGTCAGCATCAGATCAGAAAGCCCGCCCGAGCAGTTGGAGTCGCAGGATGGTGCTGCCTCTGTGTAGACTTCCCATGGCTCCCTCATCTTATTGCCCACTGCCTGGGTTGGACGTAGATAATGCCACCAAGCACAGTCACGGCTGGACATCAATGCACAGGCTGATACGACCACCTCGCCTCACAGAGCCTCATGACGACGGTTGCTGTGACGAAGGGAAGACCTGACAAGGCCTCACATGCTGAAGCAAAGTTGAGGCAGAGTGTCGCATGAACTGAAACAACCAACGCCGCACGCATCCCCAAGACATCGAGTGCTGGACGAACCAGGGGAGGTTGGCACACCACTCTGGGTCCTGAGACCAGTCTTTAAACCGAATGTTCAGTTTTGGTGCAGGCTTGCTGCGAAGAAGTCAGAAGCCTCATCTCGCAATGTTGAGATGCTGAAGAGCAGCAACAAGGAGGTGACTGCCTGCAACCCGAATTTTCGAAAATGCCGAAATGGCATGCGCCCTCGCAACACGTTACAAGATGCTACGAGACTGTCAAGCCTGAATTGCGAGGTCTGACAAGTGAATTTTTCTGACAGTGGTCCAGTTGAAAGACCTGAGAGAGTAAACGCACATCGCACAAGCTAGCTGGCTGCATGCGGCGGTGAGGTTCCTGGCACGATGGCCTCACACTCGCGCAGGCGAAAGATTTCCTCAAAGGACACAGTGATGCTGGACAAGGACACCCGTCGTGATCTGCAACCCCGAAGTTCTCCTGGTTCGGACAGCTGGCAATAGCAAGCAAGACCTCAGAGCGTCCGATCTCGGCTCAGAAAATCCAAGGGAGATCCTGATCCTCGCTGACAACGGCCTAACGTGGCTTTTGTCCGTGCCCGAGTGTGAGGCCTCCTCGCTTTGGTGCAAGTTCGCGACAAGGCAGGCCTTGGCTTTCGCAGGCTTCGGCGAAAGATCGGATTTGGCAGAGTTCTTGCCAAGACACAAAAAAGTTGACGGGAAGGTACACACCTCGCAGGCCAGTTGCCGATTGCCAGCTCAAAGCTGCTGTGTTACTGACTCAGATGCGAGTTGGGACCATTCCCACTAAGCCGGGCTCTCTCCCTGAAAAGGCTGCCTAAGCCAGAGTACGCCGATGCCTGTGAGGATTCGAGCTGGACAGGACAGCGTCGCAGATAATAAATGGCCTTCTCCGGCTGGGGCGCAATTCGCTGAACGAACTCTGGGATTTGATCCTCGGTGCGACAGCGGGAGACTCTTTGCTCTGCACGTCTGAGCCTAAATCGGCGCACCCGTAAGACTCTTCTGTCTTTCCAATGCTTGTCCACATCGTCCCTGGACGGCCCTTCGGTGAAGTTGATTACATGTTGGACCTCGAGAGACGGCCCCCCATGCGGAATTGAAGGCTGACAAAGGTACATGGATCTCGCAGTCCTGCCTTTCCGTATACCAGGATTTTTCGAATGTTGGCCTCGTGCAGCAAATGCATAAATCGATTGATATAGCTTCAAGGCAAGCAGCAGCACTGGCACTCAGCCACATGCTGACTGAGCATAGACTCCTCACGATGGTACCGAAAGAGCGAGACCATCTCAGAGTTTGCAGAGTGAAAGCCGAGATGCGCGTGTCGCTCTGCTTGACATTCATGATGTATTCTGGACCTGAGAACCAGTGATATAGTGTGATGGGGACCGTTCTCTAGCCATTCAACCTTCGAAATGAAATGAAGGCCGAGTCCAGCACGAAAATATTCGTCGTATTTGCCTGGATGCAAGTTTGTTGGCTCATGTGATCTACCAACCTGCCGGATGTGCCGTACCTCATGTATCTGAGCTACTGGATAGCTCACCCATTCATCGCATGCCCTTGTTGGCTTGCGAAGCCTACCCTAAAGCACTAGAGACAAGGTTGCTTCCTCGCGGAGATGAATCTGATTGGACAGGCCGCACTGACGAGAATGCGTGAGGTGTGGAGACTTGAAACATGAAGTGAAGGAGAGAAGTCTGTCCAAGCAAAGCAAAGCCCACAGCAGATTTAGCGAACACGCATGGAAACATGCCTTCTGGAGACACCCTTATGGAACATTCTAAACATCTTGCCTGCAGACCTCGATGCGAACCGCCGTTTTCAAGGTTCTGTCTTCCCCACGTCAACTCCTTGCGTTCAAATGCCTCTTTCACCCACTATCCACTTCGCGTCGGGTTCAGAAGTACGCTCGATGCCAAGCATGTTTCGCCATCTACAGACTTGTTTCGCCCCTCCAAAGCCCCACAACAGCCGTCAGCCATCTTCAGCCACCGGGTCACCGGCCTTCGCCTCGGGACGAGGCGCTGGTCTGCTGGGCCGGCTTCCAATACCTGAGAAAAGCAAAGCCGCAGGGCATTGCTTTTGCTGTGACCATGTTGTCCACGTTTGCAACTGAGACCTTGCTCATGTCCTGCGGTTTCTGCTTGAGGTCTGGACTTGATTTGACTGGTCTCGTAGAAGACCGCCTGCACATGTCGAAAATAATGTCTGGGCGATGGCTGACCTCTGCTTGGATGGACAGCACCAAAGTAATCAAAACACAAGCGTGTTGGATATCTGCGTGTTTTTTGCGTGTCGTGCGTGTTGGTGTGGCTTGCTTCGACTAGTGCCGTTTCTCCCTCCAGATTGCCGGGAAAACGCACGTTGCTGGATCTTTTCCTTATTCAATGCAAAACCGAGAACCTTGGAGGCGATCCAAATGCACGACGTTTCTAGGAGACAAGGAAGGGGCGAGTAGGAGTGGAGTTCATGTTTGGGGCCATTCCAGTTCCTTTTTGCTGCCGGCTAGCAGAGGAGGTGGGAGTGCGTTTTTGGGCAGTGCGTTTTTGGGGCCATCCAAAACGTAATGTGCCGGGGAATGGTGCGCTTTTGCCGGCCGCGAAAACGAACAGCGTCAATCTTTTCGAGGGAGCGCCCCTCTTGGTTCGCGCTTCAAACGAAGCTCCGAAGCTCCTGAAGACTCAAGCTTCCGAGCTTCACTGACGGTCTGAAGCTCCTGACATCTCGAGCTTCGGAACGGAACTTCGAACATGCAGCATACCTTGAAATCATTGAAGTCGTGTTGTTTCTGGTGGCGTAGCACCACGGCCCGAAGCATCTGATCTAATGTATCCCAAACCGTCCAACACACATGTTCAATTGCTGTTATATACGAACTCACTGACGCCTTGTCTTGCTCTCTCCATCACTCTTAGTCAAGATGTAAGCCAAACACCAAACATTGACGAGTTCAGCATGTGCACGTGCTTTATCATTGTATCTATAAGGCTAAACGTCAATAGATTTGCGTTTGACTTCTGCGTCGGATTGCAAAAGATTGAGGGCGATAAACATAGCCCGCCGGCGCGTTGCACCATTGTGATAAGTGCATAAACACGGCAATTGGAGTCGAACATTTTGTGTTTCGAGACTAGCCAAATCAGTTGGCTAAAAACTGTCGGAAACATCTTTTGAGAACCTGAAAACTCGAGCTGCGGAGCTTCGCTGACGCTCTCAAGCTCCTGACGCCTCGAGCTTCGGAGCTTCACTGACGCTCCGGACGCCTCCAGCTTCATTGGTGCTCTGGAGGCTCCGGACGACTCGCGCTTCGGAGCGGAGCTTCAGAACGAAAAGTCCTGAACCACCCCTGGCGTGCAATCATCTCTTCCTTGTTCAATTCTCAAAACCTCGCACCTTGA
>CAJNDV010037729.1:0-13799 GCA_905221635.1 Symbiodinium sp. CCMP2456 | reverse complement strand
TGTTGTTGTTGGTGGTGTTGCTGCTGCTGTTATTGTTGTTGCTGCTGCTGGTGTTGTTGTTAGTGTTGTTGTTGTTGTCGTCGTCGTCGTCGTCGAGGCAGCTGCTGCTGCTGCTGCTGCTGCTGCTGTTGCTGCTGCTGCTGTTGCTGTTGTTGTTCGTGGCCGCGGGTAAATAATACTATTGTGAGCTCAGTAGCCAAGCAAAGATTCGGGATCAGAAAGGAAGGCCCGGAGGCCGCAGTTGCTGGGGTGTAATTACGGGAGGGCTGTGGGGTGGCGCGCGCTGGGGTGTATCCCCCCTGACCTTGCTCTGGCCGCGCGCGCTGTTACCGCCTGTTCCGGTTACGGAGACTACTCACATTGGTTACTGGCCCCAGCGGCAGATGGCAGAGCTGCGAAAGGAGCGTCGCCGCTCCACACCTTGCCACCTCAAAGCACAAAGTGAAGATTTGAAGCTCTATGCTCGGCTCCATCTGAGGCTCGGACCGACTCCGGCCTGCTTGCTGTACCGGGACCGGTGAATGTCCCCCCCGTGCCTCAGAAAAAGGACGGATATCAAAGCGGCGTTGTGGCGTAGATCATGGCTGGCGCACTCAATCAGTAGCTGGGTTAAATGACGATCCTGAGCTGGACACGAACTGATCAATCACCCTTCATGTCCACACGGCGTCACATTGCGTCACGATTGGATGTCTCTACGTCTGAGGGTCTGGACCCCAGATGTGACCCCGAACTGTAGCGGACAGCCTTCCTTGGAGCCAGGGACAGGAAAAAGCTCTGCGCTACATGTGCAACAAACGGAGGGCACCACAGGCACATGCTAACTGGGTGGCCCCAACTGCAAACTCCACGTTGTGAAGCTTAAAACGCGAGGTGAAGCGATGATTTGGGTCAGCTCCTCGGAATGCTCGGGCTAGGACTCCATTGCAGCATGTTGCCAACCTTTCCCCATGTTGATTGCTGTCTGGGGCCATCGGCGTCGCTCTAAAAGTGCCTTCAGCAGCGAACGCTTGGGTACTTTCTCTGCCTGCAGGCAGCGAGGCACACAAGCTTCAAAGGCATCAGCAAGCCATTCGTCCTGAAACAACTGGAGTACGTTCTCGTTCAGATTCTCGCCCGAAGGGGATGCCTCCGTCACAGCTCAGCACAGTCCACGGACTGCGGCAATCGTAGCGTCTTGGCTTCTAAGGTTCTAGAGACACTAACTGTGCCTCTGTACTGCACTCATCTGAGTGTGGTGCCACCTCCTCTCGGTGCACACGGAGCTTGGACTCTCTGCACTTTTGCGGACGAAGCACTAAAGCTCGTGGACACTTCTTCGACAGTCCGACAGTCCTTGGCAACCACGTCTGCCTGGCTGCCGTTTTTTCCACACTTGAAAAGAACGGAGCAGCTTGGCGATGGAATGCACCCCATCTCACTGGCGACACACTGTCTGGAACGCTCTACTCAGATCCAACCGTGCGCCTGCTGACACGAGCTTGTTGACTCACAAAGTCATACTCATCAAGTGCATGACGGGCAAAAGCACCACAAGCACTGCTCTCACCGGCAAACTCGCTGCTGCTACCTGCCGCTTGCAAGACCTTCAGGACTGGAACGTATCGCAAGAGTCCCCAAAAAAAGATCGTTTATGCACTTTTCAGGCATGAACGGCCCGATACCCGCGGATACCACAACATCCTGCAGCACAAACAGATTAATCAGACCCGGGTGGATGGTGCTCGTAGACCGGCAGCATTAAACCCTAAACCCGCTACCTGGGCTAGGCCAGGCTTCCTTGTTCAGGAACATGCGATGGAGTTTTATGTACAGCTAGCGCTGGCCCCTGTACAGAAATACACTGCGTGAACTCTGCGTGAGCAATGCTCATCCATCCAGCAAGGCCGTGTTGCGCATGAATCTGAACAACTTGACCGTGTGACCTGCTGCTTGGAAGCAAGCTGCCGTTCTGCCTCAGCTGCACACGCTGCACAAATGACGACGGGGCATGGAGCGCATGCGCCGGCCCAAGCCTGCTTCCCTGGATCTGGCACTACTTCTCGAGATGCAGGTCCTCCAAGATTGCCTGCAGGTCGCGCACTTTTTCTGGTTCGTGGGTCTGAACAACCCTGACCTGGGACTGGACTAGCCCATTGATTGGAAGCCACTGGCTCGGACCTGGCGGACTGCACCAGAAGGCTTGCGAAGAGCAGCAATTTCCGGCAGAGGGGTCGGGCAAGGCCAGCGAATGCTACGAGGATGTCTGCACTCATCGGCAGCATCACCAACATGGGCCCTCAACAGCATATATTAATTGAGTTTAATCGTTAAGCATATCGACATCACCATGAGTCGGGACGGGAACGGCTTTGTGGAGGAGGGGTGACCGTCGGCATTATCAACACCAGCATCATCCAGCAAAAACAAACCAACCCAACGGCCAGCAGCATCATCGTCGATGTATGTCGAAATACTCATAAAGAGTCAAAACGAATAGGAACATCATCGGCCCCATCAGCAACATCGTGTTCATCATCAACATCGCGTTATCTTTTCACATACATCACATTCGGCACCATCACCATCAACAACATTATCATCAACAACATTAACATCAACAGCATCAGGATCATCATCATCATCATCATCATCATAAATAACATCATCTGACATCATCTGTTTTACCAACATCACCTTCAGCACAATCACCATCAACAATACTATCATCAACAGCATCAGGCCGTCATCTGCAGCATCACGGCTTCATCATCACAATCATCATTAGCAGCAGCATTAGCAGCATCACCGTCCCCAGCAGCAATCGAAGCGACATGTTTCGACTAGTGACAATCAATGCTTGATCGATGCCACGCTTCACTCCCTCGTCTCCCTTGTTTGGTCGTGTTCGTCAGGAAGGTTGGCGTTCGAGCTTCCGATGAACGCTTGAGGCTGGAGGAGCCACTGCCACTGCCCGTTGCCTGAGACCTGCAGTTCGTGGCGTACGCTCACCATGCCACTTAGCACGTTCTGTGCTTTCCGACATGTTCCGGCTAGTCAATCAGAGATTGATAGCTGCCGCGCTTCACTCTCTCGTCTCATTCGCAGGCATCGTCCGAAGTGATGACGAGAAGACAGCCACCAGCCCGGGTCGCCATTTTCAGGCCCCCTAACCTCCAAGCACAACGCCGATTGTTATTTCCTGCACGAGTGCAGTGCACAGCAAACATCATGGTCAAAATTACCCTCGGCATCATGAAACTTCATCGTTAAAGAACCTACCATCACCTTTCCACGTGAAGGGAATCATCATGAGCACCATCATTGCTAACCATCGTCAGCCAGCAACATCGTGCAACAGCAGCACAAGCAAAACAACCCATCGTCTTCTCAGGGCACAGAAATGAAACCACACGGGGGGCCGCTCTAACAGTGGCTTTGTCAGATCCCAGAGCTGGGACACAGCTAGGACCAGGTGTAGGAGGGGCTCCCAGCTCCCGGCCGGCCTCGAGGGCCACTGCAAAGCTGAGACTGAGCTTAGAGTCTAGAGGCAGACTCTATGCCGTCTCAAAAGCTTCTAAGGTCCTAAAACACAGAAGTCCATCCAGAGCCAGAGCCACTGAGCGGCTTTCAAGCCAAGCTGCCTACCAAAATGATTCCCAGAAGGACACTACGGGATCAACAATCTCGAGGAACTCGCAGGGGGTTCCACAGGTTCTTGTAGACTCTGCGCAATGAAACGGGAGGCCAGGTCCCTCCATCTCCTCATAAGCTTCTTTGTCTGCACGGAGAGCCAGACTGTCCACCCACACCCACGCAGTGTCATAATATGCCACGATTGATCCCTGCCGCTCCGAAAACCCCAAGCGGTGTCGAGGTGGCAGACGTCGCGGCTTCTCCCGAACCTGCGCTTCGCTTCGCTCGCTCCGCTCCGCTCATCACATCAGAAGTGTCGGCCTCGGCCTGGAGATCCCCGAGCTCCCCGAGCCCATCCTGCGGCGGCTGCAACTCCGGCAATTCCTTGCCTGCCCCCTTGTGCACCCATGCCCTGCATGCCTTCGGCTTGGCACTGCGCTTTGCCCTGAGTGCAGCAGGCCCGCGAAAGACCCCAACAGCACTCCACGACTCGGTCGCCGGCTTCTTCTTTACAAAAGCCCGCTTGCCTGCCCAAGTGCGGCTCTCAGTTTCTCAGCCATGGCGGCACTCCCGGCCAGTGGCCTGGCAGCTTGGCGGGAGCATCCGCATCCTCATGAGCCTACGAGCGGCCAGGAGGGACCGCAGATGGGATGCTTGAGTTGAAGCAGGGTGATCCGACGCCTGAAGACTTAGATAGGATGCTTTTCATCTTATTCTGCCGGTCGCTCACCCGAAGAATGGAGCGGCACAGCTCTGAGCGGCAAATAAGCAGACAGTCGCAGGGCCTGCAAGTCAGATAGTTGTAGGATCCCAAACCACAAACTGAATGAATGCCAGGGCACACAGACGGAACAGCAACGCGCAACCGGCAAACGCTAGTCTGCGCTGCTAGTATGCAGCATGCAGAAGTGCTTTTTGTGGTCCGTCGACGTTAAGAAAGCTCAGTGGTGATCAACCTGTAGCAGGTGCAGCTGTTGTTGCTGATGTTCCTTCCCGACCCCCCAACGCCCCAGCACTGCCAACAACAGAATGACTGGCATTCACAGCAACAGCAACCCACAAGAACAACGACGACAAAACATCCAAAACCATCCCAACAACGACACTTCACCTTCCGCCTCACCTGCTGCGCCTCCCTCCATCAGACAAACCCCCCCCACCAAACAAGGCCAGCAGAGTGTTTGCCTCAAGGGTCTGCATGCAGGAAAGGAGGTACTGGTAGAATGTCAGTTTAGGGTCCGATGGCGGGAATGGCAACGGCAGAGGCGCATTCGGTGCTCGCAGCTATCGCGCCTCAGCTCCAAGGTCTGGGCCAGCCTGACATGTCTCAATGCTCAATACTTTCACCATTGCCCACATGGACTACTCCATCTACTCGCAGTGTCCTCGCCATCCCCTGGAGCACTGGAGCTTGATTCCTGCTAAGTTACACCAACACAACTTCAGCAGGGGGCGACGAAAGGATAGAAGCGGAACAAGACAGGCCGTGTTACAGTCTCTCTTGCTCGAGTCATCTGGCAGTGCTACGACAATTTCTGATTGCAGTTGCAGAATGTTGCAGATCATGGTGGCGATTGGCTATCGGAGTTCTGGGCTTCGAAGGAAAAGTGGGGGGGGGGGGGGGGGGGNNGGGCGCAGTCGGCCGAAGGGATCGAAGGTGGGGATCCAATTCCTCTCAGTTGAAGCACGCTGGTGGTTTTTGGCTCTCAAAGTCACCTCCGGCCCCATCCAACATTCGGACCTAGCGACCCCTGGTCACGTGACTTGAAGGTGTGGCAGGGAACCTGTTGCCAGCGATAGAGAACGTGGAGAACAAGATGAATACAACTAAGTGAAAAAACTCTGGCATCCCTGGCGTCAGATATCAGACGCAGACGCCTGAAGTTGAGGCAGCGTAGATATGTGTTCTTGATGTGTCCATTTGGTCAGCGGGCTCACTTGTAAATGGAACTTCCATGCTTTGAGGCACGAGTGACTTGGAAAGGACTACGACTACGACACTGGTCAATGAGATTCAGGTTGTTGCAGCTCCTCGAGATAGCTGCGGGGCTCAGCCTTCTGAACCTGCGCTCGCACGAACATCCGGTGTCGGCAGGTCTTGCCCTGCAATGAGCAAAACAAGCTGGCCTCAGGCATAGCTTGAGCATGCTCTGACCTCAGCACCAGCACGATGTCTTCCGTTCGTGTCGATGTTCATGTGGAGTTCGTCTATCATCGTTCAGCAAATTTCAGCAACTGACGAGAAAGCTGCGGACCAGGCAAGGGAAACGAGATTCGCTTGTGACTGCTCCGTGGAAAGACTTGACGAGCATCTCATATGAGTTTATCAGCTGGGTCTGGCCTGCATGCGACCGTAGGTGATCCTACGCCGGATGCCACTTAAATCCTTAAGGACCTCATGGTGATCTCTGCTTGAGCCAGAGGCAGCGCGGATGTAGCACGGCCACTTACAACGATTCGCACTGCCGCAAGTCTCAAAACATACAAAAACAGCAAGCTGAGCCGAGTTAAAATCTCAGGCAAACAAACTATCACACCTCGAGTCTCGAAAACACAGAAGCTGACTGTCAGAAATCGTTGGCTCAGCTCGTTTCTCATGCTTGACCTGCTTTAATTGTCGCCTTGCACAGGAAACGAGATCAAAGGAGCGACCAGGGCGGTCACAAAGCATTAACACTGTAAAAAGCTCCATTTGGAGCCTATGACCCTTGAAGCGCCCCTTCTTTGTCCTGCGGCGCACGCTGAAAACAGACTCTGCTTTCGGGACGACATTTTGCAGTGTCCTACACTTCATCGCTCTCGATGAACTCGGTGTCGGCTTGCGGGGGACGACCTGGCAGCACAACCCACTGCTCCAAGAGCCCAGCATACTTCTCGGTGCACGCACGGGTTGCTAACCGCCACACCTCCAGCTGGATGCCGCTTTGCCCTTGTCAGGCAGCAATTCATTTACGCCACGCAGACTCAACACTAGCTCGCTGGGTCCGTTTCTGAGGCTGCAAATCCTCACTTTCCGAGTCTTCCTCCTCACCTGATGCGAAAGCAGGAGTGGTCCGGCAAGATCCTGCAACGAAGCACACCTATTCGCCAAAATCTGAGTTTGCCACTGGAAGATTCACCTGCACCCTGCCGTTGCGGCGATCTTTGCGCCGTGTTTTGTGTACGAGGTGCTGATGACATACCGCCTAAGCCATTGATTGCAACGTAAACTTCCCACTTGACTGCAGCGTGTAGCAAGCGCTGACATCTGCAGGTTTGCGGGGACTCAAGCATCCCGGGCTGTCTGTTTTAAGTGCCACTGGGCATCAAGCTAAGGAAACGAACCTGAATCTGAAATCTGCCGTTCCATGATCAAGTTCAGACAACATGCACAGGAAGAGCTTCAAAAATCCGCCGAGGCGTCAGCCGCTGCTCGACCCTTGGAACCTTGGATGCTGTGCCCCTGGCAAGACATCTTTCGGGAAATTGCTCAGAGCGCGGCGTTGGAGATGTTCTTATGGGCTGAGGCTTAGTCCTTCCATCATCGAGACAGGATGATGCCACAGCATGCCGCGGCTGTGGAAGCCTCATCGTGGCACTGGGCGGAGGCCTCAGTTGAGACGCCGCGTGGAGACTTGGCGGCGGAGGCCTAGGCTCGGCCCCTTCCTTGGGGCTCCGGCAGCGGAGGCGCAGGCGGAGGCTTCCGTGGGAAGAGGCACTGGAAGAGGCTCCGCGACCGCCTCGCTCAGTGAGCTGTGTGATACATACCTACCGTATTCGCCATCTTCCGGCAGCGTGCCGTCCGTGTCATGTCACTCCCGCCTGGCTTCGTCAAGCTCCAGGTACAGATCCTCTTGGCGCAGAGCTTCCTGCTGCACCTTGGCTTTGCCACGAGATGCTGGAGACCAATATTTACGCCTGCCATCTCCTCACACAGTGCCTCCTCATGCAGGAAATCTCTTTCCTGCTTCAGCTCGAGCGCTGTGTGATCCTGCGCACTCCGCAAGGGCATGAATCATGAACTGTCAATCGTGCCGTCAACTTAGGCTGGGCCTGCCGGCACTGCAGAATATCCTGCACACCAAGCCACACTCGTAAAAACAAAGTTCGGACGACTGCTGCTTTATGATGAGTGTCTTTCTTTGTCGCCTCCTTGACGCCATGAACTTGGGCTTGGATCTCTCTGGCTTGCCTGCACGCAACAACCTCACCGCTGACTCCGTGCCAAACGTCATCCATCATGCACATCTTCCCATCAATGCGCATCACCAACGCCATAGCTGCAGGAAAACAGTCGGAAACCCCTGTTTCGGTGGGGCCCATATCAACAACTCAACCTGTGACAGCTGGAGAGGTTGGCTAAGAATGAGAAGCAATGTCATGTCGCGAAGCTGCTGTTGGTAATCACAGGCTGGTCTGGGAAAGCCCACTACTGACTGGATACGGTAAGGCGGCAGCCCTCAATGGCATGCTCTGACCTTTACCTTCGAACTGCTGAGGAGTGAAAGCATACCTTTATCAAACATGTCTGTCTTGTCAACGAACGAGCTGGGTCTGCTTCAATGCACGTGCTCCAAACCATCAGGCCATGCTCATTCACGAACCACCATTGTCAGACATAGTTGCGGGATACAAGCCCAGCATCGATGAGTCTGGTAATTTGGACAGGGCCTTGAGCATCTGCGTGCGATGTGGAGCGAAATCTTTCAAAGCAGCTCGTCAAGCAGAGACCGGCACAAGACGGTGACGGAAAGTATGATTTCAGGCAAGAACACGACCCAATCTCCTGAGGCGTTAGTGCCAGAGGCAAACTCGAACGGTACTTGGGACGAGACTGCACGCGCATTCCAGAGCGGAACGACAGCCGCCAGCCAGTGCTTTGAAGTCGCACATGCTAAGGGTTAGAAGACCTCAATCTCAAGCAACCCTTTGACAATAAGCAGCTGGCCTCGTGATCCTCTCAAGCTCAGCATTCCTGACACTTGCGGCCTGCTCGGCCTTCCAGGAGGCGTGCAGGAAGGCACGGCATGGATCAACGAGCTGTCCCAACAAATCGGAGCCTCTGCCGCTTCTTCATGCAAAAGTGTCCATTCACACCTTCCGGGACTACGAGATCCAGCTTGTGACGAGACATGACGAGACTACGGGGTCCCTTGATGTCCCTTGGGTCGATACGTGCAGAATCGACCGATGCTTCGTGAATTTCGCGAATTGTGAAAACATGTGCGCATGCTGTCCACCCAAATGTGCCCAAACTCATGCCGGGCAGTCCCTGCAGCACCCAGCGCCACAGTGCAACGCTGCTTGCTCTCCTCGGCCGCCTGCATCTCCTTAGAGCCGAGCCAGTGAACGGCTTGAAAATGGGTTGACAGGTCCTCCGAGGTGTCCTCCTCGAGCTCCTCCATCCGGTCTCGCAAAGCTGCAGCCTCGCGCTCACAGAGCACGGCCTGAAGGATGTCAAGACCCGTGCCATCTCGACGTGCTGACGCGCTCCGTCCCACGGAGCCTCGGCATTTAGATGTTGCTGCAGCTTGGTCTGGGCATCCCGGACACCTGGAGGCAGATTCTCCGACAATTCATATTTCTGTTGCTGGCAGCGCTAGCAGTGACGAGACAAATAGTTCTAGGCCAGCATGTGACAGGTTCACGGCCTTCTGTGGCATTAAACCTGCTGATACCTGCTGCAGACTGCAGCTTTGCCTCTGTGCGAGTCTTCTGCAGAGCATGTCGTTGGATTCTAGGCAGCCAAGCCTTGTGGCATAGATTGAGAACATGGTCCCTGTTGCATCCTCTTACCAATGTCACCAGTTCACGCAAGGGTATTTCCGAACTGATGTCTGCTGGGTTGAACCTCAGTCGGACACGCGATGAACACTACGACACAAGCTGGGGACCCTGGCTCTGCAACTCTGTGCCTGGGGAGTGTATCATCTCCTGAAGGCAATCAGCGGCACCGGCGACAAAGGAACAACTCGAACAACGCCTTGTTCTTCTCCCAGGCAAGCATCTCTCGCTCGCCAGCCACCTGAAAAAGCAAGGGATGATCTCGGCCGCCGCTAGCAGCCCCTCTGGGATGCTGCGCAGCGCCAGCGCCGCGCACGCGCGCGCGCGCGCGGGGGCCCCGCCTCCAGCTCGGCGCGGCCGTCTCTCTCCGCAGCCAGGTGCTCGCGCAGCTCGGTCTTGGCTCGATCGCTCTTACCCACATGTGCACGTGCAAGATCATGCGGGCCTGCACCCTTAGTGCAGCCTCCAGCTGGGCCTGCCAGAAAGAGCGTCACGGCACGAAATTTAGCTTGATCCTCACCGAAAACATACTGCCTGCAGAGAGCCACGGACTGCGACCATCGATGCCAACTGCTGTTCATAAGCCTGTGCATGTCATAGGCCACTCCAACACGCGGATCAAGCGCGTATCCAGGCTTGAGCCGTTTCAGCCCATCCTCCACTCTGGATGTGGCTTCTGCTTCTTCGTGCACCATGGCAGCCTCAGAGAGCATGCTCTTGACACACAAAGCCAACCAGCCAGCCAGGTGCAAAACCTTCCAAGGATCTCACTGAAATCTGTGTATAGACTATTAATTTCAGAATCAATGGACAATGCATTCCCAAGCACGAGCCACAAGCGATGATCGACCTGTTGCGAAGTGTTATGCACAGCACCTGGCCTGCAGCCGGTTGCGCTGCGATTCCTTTGACCACACGTGGGTGCAACCGACACGCAAAGACACACGTACCGTTAGGTCTCCTCGGAAAGCTCAGCTCCCAGGGCAGCACCTACGGTAAAATGCGGCAAAGCAGGCAAAGCAAATGCCAGGTGCGACGGCCTGGCTGCGCCAGCAAATGCCCTGCTTGGGCCCCGGCGTTCGGCCGCGGCGTCCTGCAGCTCTGCTGCGATGGCGCTGCGAGCATCTGCAAGGCGCTGCGTCAGCAGCCCAACGGTTTGGCCCTGGCGTACGACTACTCAGAGACTCCCACTACACGGCGGGAGAAAACGCGCTCGCACCTGCTCATGGCAGCGATCTCGCAGCTCCCGCATCTCGCTCGAAAGCTCCGTCTGTCATCACTCAAACGTCAGAAAAGTATGGAATGGACTTACGGTGACTGTATTCAGATATGCGGACAAGTAATAAGATAAACATATATTTTATACTACCTTTGTGAGGGGTCGGCGGGGCCACCCGTTTTTGACATATACGGAAACCTCAGCGCTTAAACCCGTCGAAGAAAAAGAAGTCGTCCCCCCACCCAACCCCACACACACACACACATCCTGGACGCCTTCCTCCGCGACCACGACAACAACATCACGCAGGAGAAGGACGTACCAGGGATTTACCGCGGGATTACAAGTTTAATAAATTTGTGGAATATTGCGGCGGTAGGGAAAATGCCATGACTGCCGCAGTCAGGTTTTAAACTGTTCCAAAGCGATGATACAACCAAAGACTTGATGCGGGTAGGACACGGAGCGTCTAGCCGAGTTGAAGTGCTTCTGCTCTTGAGTCAAAGGCTGCGGGTTTGATTCCTGTGCCGCGCATTTGTTTTCACCGGAATAGGCTGGGCTGGGGGCTGGGCTAGGCTGGCTGGGTTGGGAAGAGAGAAAAACCTGGGGGTGGGCTGGTGGGGCTGGGGGCCTGGGGGCTGGGCTTCGGACTGGGGGTTGGGAAGTAGCTTAACTGCAGCAATTAGGGCTGTTTTGGGGCTGGGCGTAAGCGAAAAATGGCGAAAAGTTCAAAAACCTGACTGCAGCAGTTTGGGCTGTTGGGCTGAGAAAAGAACCCGCCTGCGGCAGCTAGGGCCGTTCGGAGGATTTGACACCATGCACGTCCACCAAGAGGCTTAGGAGTGTGCCCGTTTGCCATTAGGCCACTTGGTCAATGCACAAGAACCCGCCTTTGTAAAACCCCAACTGCAGCAGTTAGGGTGTTTTCTCTAAACCCTACAACAGCAACTCAAATCGCATCTGAAGATCTCTCAAAACACCAAAAAGCTTCAACACATCAGGCGGCCTACTTCTTCGTGTGTGTGTGTGTGTGTGCAACATGTGTGTATAAGGTACTTCCATACATTTAAACATGCGGAGATTTAAATGGATATTTTAAACTACCTCTGTGGCTCGTGGCCCGAGCCTGCCCTCCACATGTTTAAAAGTGGTCACCCTGTAGCCTCAATCGAGCAAGCGATGATAGGCGATGTGCCTGCAGTTCTTCCGCTGCCTGTCGCTCGCAATGAAGCTCATTCATCAGGTCCTTGAGATTGCAGCATGCAGAGCTTTGGGAGTTTGAAAGTGCTCACCACCTCCTGCTCACATCGCAATCGCATTCTCCGATTGGCTCCCACCTGAAGTGCATGCGATCAAGTCAAGCAGGTGAGCCGCTTCTTGGAGCTGCTGAAGTGCTAGAGCGAGCTCCCAGGTAGGCAAAGGTGGGCTCTCTATCTGACTCTGTCTTCCCTCCGGACCCTGCTTGATGTCACGATGGCAGGATGTACGCTGTGACGAGACATGCTGCCACAGCAATGGTGTTTGGTTTGAGAAGGTTGCATCATGCATGGACTTGGACATTTCAAGACTGGGGCAGTGCCTTCACAGCAGCAGCCAAAGCTCCGTTGCTCATCCACTGCGCCGTCTTCAAGCCGCGAGCCTCGTTGAAGCATGCTTCAAACAACTTTACTCAGCAATTGCATACCGACTAACAGCACCGAGGTCTCGTCCATAGCATCGTAGCGGTTTTGCCGCACCTTAACTAGCCACTGATTCTTGGGGCGAATGCTTCGACTTCTGCGTTTAAGCCTTTCGGCGAATAGGCTACATCAACAGCAACAACAAACGGGCGAAGCTTTCGCACCATCAGCTGCAGGATACTTCAACCTGCGTTCTGGGTTTCTTCGTGTCTTGTCTGGTGATCACGCTGAAATCTGGGCGCAGAGCATGATTCATTTCGACGAGAACGACCAGGCGAGTGAAGAACGCACGTGCTGCAATCTTTCTCATGTCCCCGATCGCAAGGGCCCAGTATCCTCGACCCCAGGTTCGGTCGGATTTCTTTCTCACTACTGGCATCAATTCCCAGCTCCTGCACGAGCAGCATTGCTGCATGGCTTCTAGCAAGTCTTGTCTTGGCAACGGCCTCTTCCCATGCTACGACAGTGGGGCAGTTGGGCTGCAAAACAAGCTTTCTCAAGTGAAGCAGTTTGTCACGTTTCGCAAGATCAACCCGGAGTAAGGGGAGGTTGAATCGGCTTGGCATGTGCATCATATTCAATCACCATCATCATCCCCATCATGCTCAAACTAATCTGATCTTGGTCTTAGTGTGAATAGTCACCACCGCCATCACCTCTTCCGGGACCCCCCCACCACCAACACCATCACGATAACCATCACCATCATCATCATCATCATCATCATGACCATCACTATCACCACTACCCTCATCGCGTCATCACCACAAGCAGCGACATCATCGCCAGCATAGCACGATGGCACCATCCCGAAGATCATAGCATCGTCACCATCTTCGTCTTAAGCATCATCGTCACCACCACCACCACCNNCATCATCATCATCATCACGCAGGCCGTTATGGCCCGCCTTCCTCCTCCTACTTCTGCTCCATTGTTGCCGCCTCCTCCTCATGATCACAAGAACATGAAAGAACATGTGGTTGATGTCGTCACACTGATCGCCTAGATCATAGCTGACGTGTGCCACACACAAACACACACGCACTTAGAGTCATTGCACGCTCACTCTCATGGCCAGCATGCACCGCAATCGGATTTGCGCTTCCATTTCGGAAAGTGCTTTGGCCGTTGAATTCCAGCTTGGCTCCAGGCAAGTTTACTCGAGCTGGGTTCAGCCTTGCAGTGCAGCCATGCCGCAGCACAGCGAGGCACACGAATCACATGAAGCTTAGCCCTGGAGGAAGTTCACAGCATGCTGATGCCAGGAATGTCTTCCAACACAGCAGCGCTTGCAGTTGCTGACGCTGTTCCGTCAAGAGGATGGGCTCCAGCGCGAAGCGGTTGGAGCAGGTTTCACGGTTTCACACACTGCAAACAACCAATTCGTGCGAACAAAGCACGAATCTCTCTCCGCATGCTTCGCACAGCGGGTTAGCGCAGATGGTTCGCAAAGGACTGCAGAGATTCGCACATGGCGCACGGGGGATATCAGATTCGTGCACTGGCGGAGTAGGAGTAGT
>CAJNDV010037727.1:0-15980 GCA_905221635.1 Symbiodinium sp. CCMP2456 | reverse complement strand
TGCTGCTACTACTACTACTACTACGACTGCTACGACTACGACGACTACTACGACTACTACGACTACTACGACTACGACTACGACTACTACTGCTACTGCTACTGCTGCTGCTACTGCTACTGCTACTACTATGCGACTGCTACTACTGCTTCTACAACTACTACTGCTACGCTACGACTGCTACGGCTACTTCCACCGCTACCATTGTTACTACCATGGTTTGTATATATATATATATACACACACACACGTATATGTATACTGTTAAAATCTACTAGTCTTGCTCTTATTCTGAATTTCACGGTTTTTCGATTCGCTGTGTAGTCCCCTTTATTGTCATTGAAATGACGGTCGCTGCTGAAATTCGCCATGCCTTGCAAAATTCTCCAGCAGAACACTATGCCCTGCCTGCGCCTCATATTGGTTCTTCCCTAAATGACCGCGGTGTGCCACTCTGTGCCTGGAAGACCCTTATCGCAACCTTTATATGGCGTTTTGACGAAAACTGCAAAGGACCCTACTTTAATTATGAAGGCCCCCATATTGCCTGGAAGACGACGCACGGTGAGCACCAGGGAGCCGGGTTGCAGCTGCTGAAATGCAGCTCTCAGCTCGAAAAGGAGCTTCGCAGGGAAGGCCTCGATGTGAAGAAGCCTTTTTGTAAGGCTTTAGAGACATTGGGGTTTATGGATAAGGTGTTTTTCGGGTTTACGGTTTTAGTGGTTTTGATTTTCGAGGGCTGGCGATCTTCGATGGGCTGGTTGACGAGGTCTCGCTCACTGTAGGTCTGGTACCCTTCCCATCTCTCCCGCCGATGGTACTGAGGAGCCCTTAGAACATGTTCGAACCACACGCAAAGCAAAACTCAATGATCCCTTCGAGTTTGTTGCAATAGAATAAGACACCAAGGAATAAGCGAGGGACTGCAGAATTGACATAGACCAGCGTAGCGCTGGACCAAGTCTTCATCTCCCGGAAGTTTCCTGTCTCTTGCAGCGTGGCGGGTTACAACTTTCGAGCGCTTGTGTTAAGGTCTAGGTTTTTTTTTTGGGGGGGGCTCTTCTCCACCTTGCAGGTATGTTAGCTGCGAAAAGCCCACGTGAGGCACGCAGCGGCTTCGCAATGCAAGCCCGTCAGGACTAGTGGCTGACAACTCCGATGAGGATCATCACTTCGCCCTCATCCATGTAACCCTAAACCTTTCACGCCTACCTATTCACGTTATGTCCCTGATGTTCTCCCATCTCCTGGCTGGCCCGCAGCTGTGTCATCCCTGCATCCCTCGAATTTTCCGCCTCCGTCTGGCTCTTGAACAAGCCACTCCAACCCAAGCTTTCCCATCACCTGCTCGTTCGTCATGTCTCCTCCCTTCCACCGAGCCTAGAGACCTCATCCACCTCGTGGTCGTCGGGCTCAGCCGGGGTTGCGGCCACAAAGTCCACTGTCGAAGCACGGCGTCCCCATCCCTCCACCTCTCCTTCGACCTCGTCCGGCTTGATCTGGATTCGGAGTTCCCCATCTCCACGTCTCAGTAGAAACACCGCCTTCTGTGCGACAACCCGGACTTCATGCTCCATTGTGATTCTCATCCTTTGCCTTCGCGGCTTGTCTCGCCCTCATTCTGCACTTCCCGCTGTTCCCATTGCCGACACATTCCTGCATAAGCATGGTCGGAAAGTCGCAGATCTCCGTGGCCCGTCCATTTTGCCAACCTTTTACGTCTCATGCGCTTCTTGTTCAGCTTCACCGACCTGTTGCTCCATCTCCCTCCCCTCCCGGTTTGCCTTCTCGTCCAGGTAGAGTCTCCGCTTCTTCCGCCGCCCTCAGCAATGCGCCGACCTCACTCCAAAACAGCCGCTGCATGCTTGCGCCTGGATGGGACCTTGGCTTGTCAGCCCTTCCGCGGTGGAGCCGTAATTCATGCTCGTCGCAGGCGGTGCGATCGTCCGTCACCAGGTACGTCTTCTTGATCTCTGCCGCAATTTTCATCCTCTGCCTTGCAAAAGGGTTGATCGCCTTGCTGCCAGGGATCTTCGAAAGGCTCCCCGTCACCGAACAGCCAGGGTTGTCTTGTAGGTGAGAAGGCCTTGGAGCTCGCCTTTTTACAGCAAGTTTACCTAACGTGGCTTGGACATGCTGCGGCGCTAATAGCGGTAGTGTCCGCCTCTTCACAGCGCTTGCGCAGGGCTTCCGGGAGGTCCTCGCTCATCAAGAAGAGCTCCCGCTGAGAAGTATCCTCATCCATGGGTACCGCTGCAGTCGGTCCAGTTGATGATCCAAGCGTGCCCCTCTTCGAGCTTGCGAGCTGCGACCTTGACGACATTAATCGCAAACTGTTTGCGGCTTTCGGCCAATGTCTGGACCCAGGCGTTAGAACCCTCATGCAAAAAGGGGCCATGACTGATCAAGGGCGTCAGAGGAGCAAAAGGGCCACAAAAGCTGAAAGGCTGAATGCTTGAGCCGCCGTGGCTAAGGGTTTAGGGAAAGGCTTTAAGCCCGAGGGTTCAAGGCCCGAGGTTGGAGACCTTGCAAAAGACTAATGACTCTACACGGAATTAAACCGGTTCACCCCAATCTCCCCCATCTAAACTGGAAGATGTGCTCCCTGCAGGAAAACGACACTCGCCTTGGAGCAACGTCAGCCGGGATGAGCTCTCCTTACTCGGGGAACTGAAGGTTAACCTTTAGGACTATGTAGGGATTCTATAACTAGACCCCGAAACGGCCACAAATCAAGTAGCGATAAGACAATACCAACCCTAATAAACCCCAACAAGCTTAAACCTTGCGTTCTCTACAACAACTACTACTACTACTACTACTACTACTGCTACTACTACTACTACTACTACTACTACTACTACTAAGGCTAAGTCTCTTCATCGCGACGCTGAAGAGCCCCTTGCAGTCTCGAAGCTGCAGCAGCACGGGGCCTCACAAGCATCGATCTCTCCACTACGGAGGCCCCTAGAAAAGGGGGGTTCCCCGAAACCTTAAACCTTAAACCGTTCCTTTACGGGGACTCTAAGGGTGTCTGTAAGGGGAAGATTGGAGAAATATTGGGCTTCGGGTGGTTTGGGTAAAGCTATGGGGAAGCAGAAATCTGCAAGCCGGGCACAGTGAGAGCTCGATGCCAACTGCGTGGGCCGGGCTCTGCAACACCACCTCTTTTTTTGCTTAGGGTTTGGAGTTCATATTGTGTTATCTTGTGCTATATTCTATTATATCCTATTGGCTTTTATAGTGCGACTATATGGGGATGCTATTAGGGTTTAGGCGTTAGGGTCTAGGGTTCTCGACCTGCCAAAACCCTGAAACCTCCACAAACCTGACACTCCAAAACCCTAAACCCTAAACCCCTAAACCCTAAAACCCAAAACCGTAAACCCTAAACCCCAAAATCCCCAAAAACCCTAAACCCCAAAAGCCTACACCTCAAAAACGGCGGCTCCTGTGCTGCGACGCGGCCACGACCAGAGCCCAGGTCGACAAAGACATCGTCAGGCGCAAGGGGGGTAAACGAGGCGAAGAAGTCCTTCAAAGATTCTAGGGCTTCTCGGGCCCTGAACCCAGGAAGTCCTTCAAAGATTTAGGGCTTTTCGGGCCCTGAACCCTTGAGGGTCTTCGGGGTTCGGGGGGTGTAGGGTTTGGGGCCCTAATCGCAGGCGAAAAACAATGATGTTTCTCAGCCCCTTGAAAAAGCGTCTGTTACCTGTCTTGGCTGGCGTTTGCTATCTGCTGCCGACCCCGAAACAGATCCCGAAACCCCAACGCCATTCCTTAAGCCAGCGCAACGTGCCCGGCAGGTAGGTTGCGGCTGGTTCTTTTGCTTTACGGGCTCTCACCATCCTTCGCAGCCCCACTATAATACAGCAAAAGTATACTACACTCCCTCTATTCTGTTCTATTCGCTTCCAATATAAAACAATGCAGTATACTATGGTTGTACTGTGTTAGATCATACTATAGCATGTTACAATATGTTATGTCATATGATTCTGGTTAAACCATTTCAAATTAGTCTCTGCTAAACTCTACTGTGCGAGGATATGGTCATTAAGACGAACCGTAGTATACAACATTAAAAATCATACATAATGGTGTAAGAAACTACGATATATCATACCATGCCCCCTAAACCCTAAACCCTAAACCCTAAACCGTCTGTCCAGCATCGCTGCCACACCAGCAGCCCTCAGCTCACCATAGGTTCCAGCATCGCCCAGCGCTTGCTCCCGCAGAGGCCACGGCTCATCAAGCTCGGAGAGCAACTGAGCAACGGTTTAGGTCTTAAGGGATTTAGGGTTTAGGGGTTTAGGGTTCAGGGTTTAGGGGTTTAGGGTGACAGTGACGGTCATGAAGCAAAACAGCAGGAACGAATCGAGCTAAACACTCTCGGACAGGTACCGCTTGCAGGCGCTCGCTTTGCTGGACATCCTGCGGATGTGGCATCTCTGAAGCCGGAGGTTGGCTGCTTGTTCCACAGGCTGCACCACTGTTCAGCTTGTTGCAAGATCTCTTAGGCCGGGTAAGGGGATAAAAGCAGCTTCCCCAAGAACAGAACGCTGAGCGCATTGGTGGGGGAGAGAGAGAGAGAGACAGAGACAGAGGGAGAGAGAGAAAGAGAGGGAGACAGAGAGAGAGAGAGAGACAGAGCGAGAGAGAGAGAGAGAGCGCCGGTATGTGCAAAGCCAAGGGCCAGCATCTGCTGGTGACAGCAATATGATATAACACGCAAAAATGTGATATAGTATAGTAGAAAATATAGTACCCCAAATAGTAGGATCCTCAATTTGAGGACCCCCAAGATAAGGTACCCCTTACTTTCGGAAACTCCCGTATAGTATAGCAGAGGGAGAGCTCCAAGGCTGCTCCCACGATCTGTGCCCTGCTGCCATGCCTCGCCTCCCTACGTGTCCTGGGGGTTCTCTGAGCCTCATTTTGTGCATTCTACGGCTTAGGGTTTAGGGCGTAGGGTTCGGGTATAGGGTTTAGGGTATAATGTTCTTCAATGTGCAAAGATGCCAATCGAGAAGCTGTCCCTCCCAAGACTTCAGGCAACTCTCGATGTCTCGACGACATCGGCGAGGACTCAAGCAAAATTCAAAGGGACGCGACATATCGCGGCACTGCAGTCCTGGCAACGCCCAGGAGTCAAAGCAAAGATGCCAAAAGCGCCAACGAAACCAACGCCACGGGCCGGCATCGGCAGCAAACCGACTCATGTGTCTCTGGCTCTTTCTCTTTCCAAAAGCGTGTGTTACGAACATGCAGTCTTGCGGTGGATCATGGACTTTCAGACAACGAGGGATCCTTTGATCACCCCAAAAATGGGAGGATCCTTCTTAGAATCAGGGAGCTGTAGCTTTCAGAAAGCCCGTGCACTCATTCTCAAGGTTGCGTGCTACTAGCTCTAGTCGACCAGATCTTTCAGAGCCACGCAGTGCGAGTTTGGTGACCATGGGACGGAGCTATCGTAAGAAGCAGCGCCGGATGAACTGTGCAAGGACCGGGCCAAGACCGACCTCAAGGTTTCGAGTTGAGGGTTCGCAGCTGTCTGTTCCCACGCATGCCACGTCTTCTTGGGCTTTGCAGTAGACGATCCAGTGAGCGACTGATGCAGTTAGCTTTTGGCTGATCGTCGACTGCGCCTGGTAGAGGGCCCATCCTACTTGGAGGATCATGGGACTTAGTAAGTATGGTTATAAAGTACCTTAATTGGGGTTATGAGTAGTTATAAGTATAGCTACCCTAATAATAACCCCAGTTACTAAGTCCCATGATCCTTTAAGTACTCCTTTCAGAGCGCTGCTTGTAGCTGGCCTACAGCAGGAATCTGAGCAAAGGGCCACCTTAGAAGTTGGTTTAGGGTTTAGGGTTTAGGGTTTAGGGTTCAGGGTTCACGGTTCAGGGTTTAGGGTTTAGGGTTTAGGGTTTAGGGTTTAGGGTGGTGGTGTACGACAACTCTCGGACTCCCTGCTACTACTGACCTACATTTGGGGGTTTCCGAAAATAGGGGACCCTAATATAGTCCCCTAAATAGTAGGATCCTTATCACAAGGACCCCGAAATAAGGTACCCCGTATTTTCGGAAACTCCCATTTACTACGAGCTACCAGCATCGTTGGCATGGCAACTTGTCGTTAAAAGCCTGAGAGGCTTGCAGATCGGAACATGCAGAGGGGAAATTTTCGATAGCGCAGCATGAATACAGTACACTCACACACCTTCCAAGACAACAGCTTCTAACTCCCTTCCTAAAACGTCTCGCCCTACGTGCTCTTGATGATTTCCTTCCTTCTTTGGCAGGAGGAAACCTGATTCAAGGTCTGCGCCGTGCACAAATGCTACAACAGTTCTTGGAGCTTCAGGCATTGTAAAACTGACTCGAAGCAAAGACCTCTAACTTGGGTTCACAGTTTTTGAGGCTCTAGTTCGGGGGCTTAGGATTGGAGTTTAGGGCTACAGGAATCGTAGATGTGCCACCTTGGAGTGTAGCTCTGGGCTGCGTGCCAAAAGCATTTGCTTGGCACTTACAGCGCAGTGCTTTCTGCTTTGGCTCCAGTGAAATGAATAGACTGATTTGTCGCCCCCGTCCGGACATATTAGCATATGTTGTGCTATGAGACATCTAGTATTCGGTCATACTCTCTCTTTGTATATAGACAGACACACACAGACATATATATATATGTATACATATATAGTTCTCCTTCTATCACATATATATATATATACATTCTCTTTCTATATATATATATACACATACGTACATGCACCGCTCTGCTGTGCACGTGCATTTGGAACGTCTGCGATATACACATACATACATACATACATACATACATACATACATACATACATACATACATACATACATACATATATATAATATATAATATATATGTATACATACATACATACATATATATATATATATATCCCCGGACAGGAGGATGAGTGGAGCGCAAAGCCCTTGAGGCTGCAGCTCGCTGAAGTCGCAGAACACCCGAGCTCCCTGTGCTTCCCAGAGACTCCAAAACCCCTTCATTAAAGAATAGACCTTAAATTAAAATTAGGATCCCTAATATGGTTTTAAAAGGAATCTACCTTAAATTATGATAGGATCCCTAATATGATTTAAAGGTATATTCCTTAATTAAGGGGCTTTGGAGTCTCTGGGTTCTTCAAGCCTGAACCCTAAACCCCACCCCAAGATACGCTCTGAATCCGGCTACTTTTGCTGTTCTTCAGTGGTGTCACTCCTGATACCACTGCAGGCATCCTTGCTGCCGGAAACTGTGAGACTTGCTGGTCACTTCAGGGAACCTGAGATCCAACGGTTTAGGGTTTAGGGTTTAGTTCTTTAGATTAGGATCCTATAGAGGGTTCTTTTTATAGGGGTGCCGTACTATTTGGGGCAAGACAAAAAAGGACCCTAATTTAGAGAGCTGCCCATCAGCAGAGTCTCTGCTTGCAGCGGGGAGCGCGCCTAACAGCCGTAGCAATGTGACACTTACGGGTCCGGAATGGTCCGGACGTGACAGGAGACCCTATATGCTTGACAAAGCCTGGTATGTGACATGTGCATGAACCAGCATGCGCCACATGATCCGGCAAAAAAAACACTGGATGATTTTTCCCGCCTGAAGAGGCGAGCCTTTGTGGTTTTAACTTTAACTGTGCTAGAAGAGCACAGCTCGGTGAGACCGGCTATTATGTGGTCGTGGATGTTGGCGTGGCAGACGGTACAATAGAGTGCTGAGTGATGTGGGTAGTCCTCTAAGTCAGGGTCCCTTTCAGGGTCCTTTGGATAAGGGTGCCGTACTATGTTTGGGGACCTGAAAAGGGACCCTAATCTAGAGAATTACCCATATGACCTCTCGACTTAGGCCCTAAACCCTAAACCCTAAACCCTAAACCCTAAACGCTAAACCCTAAACCTAAACCCTAAACCCTAAACCCTGAACCGAGACTTAGGCACTTGGGCTCCGGCACCGATTGGGCGCCTGGGTCTTGTTGGCATGCCGGCAGCGGGCAGGTGTAGGAGACCCAGCCTCTCCCGGATGCCAGAGCTCCCTAGGACTAGGACGGTGTAGGGTTTAGGGTTTAGGGTTTAGGGTTTAGGGTTTAGGGTTTAGGGTTTAGGGTTTAGGGTTTAGGGTTTAGGGTTTAGGGTTTAGGGTTTAGGGTTTAGTTAGGGACTAGGACTGAAACCAACATCCAGAATGTCCCCAAATACTGCAAAAATAATGAGGAAAATAGCAACCATTACTATTGTATGATTTACAATATTCACCATACTAATCCTATTAGGAATGTACTAATACTGTTAGTACTATTCATAACATTGGCATTCCGAGGTCTGCTGTGCAAGCTCTGGGCTGTGCTGCAGATAGTGCATTGCATGGAGGTGTGGACCAGAGGAGAGTGCAGAAGGCACTCGCTGTTGCTGCACGAATCTGCAAGTCCATGTGGCAAATGTCAGCCAGAACAGCATGACTAGTGAGTCCATGTGTGCACGCAGCTGCCATGAGCCTGTCCGCGCGCTGCGATCGAAGGGGCTCCAACCTTCTGTGCCGCGCCTCGACAAGTCCAATTCCGGCACCATGCTGCAAAGTACTTGGGTAGTTGTCTAAATTAGGCTCCCTTTTTAGGTCCTTTTTGTATAAGGGTGCCGTACTATATTGGGGACCCTAATTTAGAGAACTACCCACTTAGAGAAGAAACATGCCTGATTGCTGCAGCCCAACAACAGTGCGCAGCAAGGCAGGACTCAGTCTGCGTCTGTGTGTGTGTGTGTGCCGATGTACCACTTCGGAGCACTAACCGAAGCACTTGAAAATATTATCGCAACGCAAGACCTATGCCGTTTGCAGAACAATGCCTTGGCCGGCGCAGTCTCCGCAAAATTGTCGGGCGCAGGTGCCTCAAGCAACATGAGTCACATGAATGTTCCAAGCAAGCGCTTCGCACAAACGGTGGAAGACAGCTCGGTGGACCTCCTGAAAGCAGTACTGTATTGAGCTCAGCGTGGACGCGATGTGCGGGCCGCTGGCGGAGGATCGGGGGGACTAGAAACAACGAGTCCTACCGCGCTCGGCGTGCGGTGAGGAAAAATTGACCCATAGGGTACCATCCCCTAAAGGTCACTACACTTTTTTATCTGCAGTACCCCGAGCCCTATTTCGGAGTCTGCTGAAAAATCCCCGAAAACAAAAAGAAGCTGAGAGCTCGGCTGCCATTGACAAGCCCGACATCAGGGAGCTCTTGGGCACGGTCTCTGAGAGACCCAAGGTGGGCCTCTCGTAGAGTTTTGGTGTTGGTTCGATTGTTCGGGTTGAGGGCTTAGGATGTACAACCCCTCAAAAGAAGACCCTCCTGCATAAGGAGTGTTAGACTATCACAGGGGTCCTAATATGGTGGTGTTTTACCTCGCTTAAACTGAACCCCTCCCTTCATAAAGGATTGTTAGACTATCGGAGTATACGAAATGCGGGTTTTGTCAACCAGGGCCCTAAACCCTAAACCCCTTAAAGCCCTAAACCATTCGCCGGGCTCTGGCGTTGCCTCTGCCTAGGCCGTGTCTCTGGGAGCAGCCGCGGAGGCTTGGAGCTGGGCCGCGCAGTTGGCACTGCTCTCGGGCCGGCGTCGCCGTGGTCCAGGTGCATCACCACCTTAAAGGTTTTGGGTTTAGGGCTTAAGGCTTATAGGGTTTATAGGGTTTAGGGACATCCCCGAATTGGAGGCCCCAGGATACCTATAAAAGGCAATCGCCACCTTAAGAATCCTTATTTGGAGGCTTGGGGGGAGCCATAGTAAGTAGGTGAGAAGTAGAGTTATAAGAACCCTAGATTGGATCTTGATTGGGGTTATGATACTTGGTTAAAGCAAACTACAGGTGGGGAGTTTGGGGTATATAGGGCTGCTACAAGGCGTCCATACCTTACCACGACAGCCCACCTTTCTCCAGAGAAAGACATTGGAGCCAAGGCACCGCAGTGATATCATCTGAAAGCTGGCCTCGAAACGTCTTTGAAGCACAAGTTTAATATTACCTTGGAGGTATATTATAGCACATCGTATATAGTATATAGTACATAGTATATAGTGTATAGTATATAGTACATAGTATATAGTACATAGTATATAGTATATAGTACGGTACAGTACACAGTCTTGTGCCGTATATTATCGCATCGTCACAAGTCGGAAACTCCACGATCGGTGTGCCCTGCCCTCGTGCCACTCAGGGGAGCAGGCCTTGTGTCTCTGCGTGCCAGCGCTGCCTCGCAATGCTGGCGATCTCGCGCGCGGCTGCGTTGGGATCTGTGTGTCGCGCGGCGATGTCCACAGCCTCGAGAGATAAAAGAGATAGACGCGGCCAGTCGAAGAAAGTCTCAAAAACCCGGAGAGCGAAATGACAAGTGCAAAGCGGTGCCTCCTGTGAGTTCAGCCGATCCCAGACGCCATCACTACCCAGAATGAGGACCTTGTCTTTGGCGGACAACATCCTCTCGGAGACCTTGCACATCGTCATCCCTGCATAACCCCTGAACCGAAACCCAGGCAAGAATGAACCACACAACTCGAAACTCGAAGCCTAAACCCCAAAACCTCATAACCGCAGCTCTAGCCTAAACCCTAAACCCCTGAACCCTAAACCCTAAACCCAACCTTAACCCAAAACGTTCAAACCCCAGCTCTAGCCCAAACCGCAGGTCTGACTCCTGGCCTCTGGCTCGGCAATCACGAAAGGATGCATCGATAAATCTCCTGTGCACAGTATGGGAGTTTCAGAAAATTAGGGTACCTTATTTTGGGGTCCTTATAATAAGGCTCCTACTATTTAGGGGACTATATTAGGGTCCCTTATTTTGGGAGACCCTCGTATCTGTAGACTGGCGTGGGAGGGTTTAGGGTTGAGTGGAGTCTGAGGAGGGGTAGAGCAGAATAGGAAGAGAGTGGAGTAGAATTAACCCTAAACCCTAAACCCTAAACCCTAAACCCTAAACCCTAAGCCAGAGTCGTGGAGATCAGAGTCGAGCGTGGTATAGCGGGAAACCCAACATCTTAGCCATGAAGGCCCTGAGCCCAAAACCTCTAAGCCCCAAACTCTGAACCCTAAACCGCGTCTTGTGGACTTGGCTCCTATTTCTCCGGCTACAGCGGCTAAAAGTCAAAGAAACACTTGGTCAAGATAGTAGCAAGCAAGAGGTAGATTCCTAATCCCATCGGTGTGGGCCATCCCTTTTTGCCTGTCGGCTGCTTGGACGCCCCTTCTGCAAGACTTTCCGAGAAGATATCAAACTCATCCCGACATGTCTGCGAATTTAGCTCGCGGAGAATTGCTTGGCAGCCGCTTTGCATAGTACAGGCTGCTGGCCCGGGCAATCCTCGCCTCCCACCTGCCTTGTCCATCGCTTCACGGACCGCTTGACCGAAGGGGCAACCGAAGAGGCCATCTCGGAAGACGCACTCAGCCAGAACCAGATGACTTGCCGGAGCAAGCGGCACCTGAATGCCAGTTTCATCGCTCAGGGCCAGATCCAGATGAGACTCGGGCAGCGAGCCCCTTGTCACTGCAATGACCACGCCTACCATACTTCGAATCTGATGGTACAGGAAGTCACGACCTGTTATCCGCAAGACCGCAAAGGCTCGGTCTTCAAGGTAGTCCCGGTAGCCGGCTGTCACACCGGCCCTACAACGATAGACGCTGCGGACGCTTCTTGGGTCCGCCTTGGCATCTTCGAAGCCAGGGCTGAAGTTATGGAAGGATCGGGTTCCCGTCAGCTTCTTCAAGGCCGACCGGAGGCGCCTGTGCACGGACTGCCATGCCTCCAGAAGGGACTCAGGTAGCGCCAGCAATGGGGCTCGATGTCCCTGCGCATCCGGAGGGCCTGGGAAGCCGTCCAGCGCTGCACAAGCGGCCAAGGCAGACGAGGAATCTGAGAACTTCAGCTTCGCCGACCCATCCTTCCTGGAGAAGACCGCGTCCTCAAGGCAGCCTGCCACCTCAGGGTTGAGGGTTTAGGGTTTAGGGTCACCTTGTGCTGAGCAGACACTTCCTTGATGGTCCAGGCCAGGTCTTCGGTGGTGGCCTCCGTGGGCAAGCCTGAGACCCAAATCCAGGAGCCCAAAGGATCCGGTCCTGGGAGCGCCCCGGCATTGGACCACAGCAGCTTCATCTTCTCTTGCTCCATACGCGTGAAGAGCGCGCGGTAGGGAACATAGTACCAGTACTCCCGCTTCTGGCAGGCAAATCTTGCATTGAATTGCGGGTCATCGACATCAAACACATGCGCTGCTGTAAGCTCCGGCGGCAGTTCAAATCTAAGCAATTCCAGAAAGCTTGTGGTGTTGTCAGGATTCATCGTGTTTTCGGAGCTGCTACACAATTCTTTCGTGATCCTCAGGCACAGTGCCGTGGACAGAGCATGGACACCCCGATCTGTTCGCGATGCTCGAGAAGCAACCTCCACTGTAACTGATGTAACATCTCGCTGCTTTCGCAGAGCGGCCTCGATGCAGGGTAAAAGGCATCCTTCGACAGTTGGGAACTTCGCCTCACTTTGGACCGAGTTGAGCTGACTGCCATGGAATCGCGTCCCAACATAACCATAGAGCAATAGGGACCGGGAGGTGTGTCGCCTGGTTCCACCGCCACAGCCATGCTGACGCAAGTGACGAAAGAGTGCATTCCGTGTAGCAAACTTCTCACCGCAGCCAGTGCAGGTCGGGTCGTTTCGGCAGAAGCTGAGATGCCTGTAGCCTTGGAGCGCTCTGCTCAGATCATCACGAATCATCTCAACACGTCGTCCCGCAAGAGCCCCATGGCGAAACCTATCCACAAAAATGGCACGCCGAGCTCTGGGCTCTGCAAAGGCTGCGTTTAGGCACATTGCGCAACACTTCTTGCAGGTCACAGACGACACCTGAACCCGAACTCAAACCCCAAACCGTAAACCCCACACCCCCTCCTGCAAACCTCAAGTTCTCAAGAGCACCTCAGCAACAAATCAAATAGGGTTTAGGGGTTCAGGGTTTAGAGTTTAGGTCCTCAGCATCAAATCAAAGCGACGCAGCACCCGGTCCTAGCGAGCGAGTGACGCAAAGTCCACAACGTCCGGTCTTGTCCCACACTCGCTCGGGACCAACACGGACCAGCACCGGAGGACCGAAACCTCGCACGGGAACTGCAATCCTGCCAAAAGCCTACAACACAGATTAATATTTTTGTAATCTTGTTAACAACTAGTTGATACTATTAACTATTGATATTTGTAATCCTTTAATAGTTAGTGGCATATCTTTATTATTACTATTATGCCTACTATTATTCTTGTGCAGTCACCTGTCTCAGCTCAGCTCATAGCGTAAGCACAAACCCACACCTCAAGCCTCGCCAAGAGCTGCGCCTGCACCCCAGAACATGCTTCAGGCAACCTTCCCAGAGACTCCAATGTCCCTCAATGAAGGAAGATACCTTAAATCATAGTAGGGATCCCTATAATATGATTTAAGGTATCTTCCCCTTAAATCATACTAGGGATCCCTATAATATGATTTAAGGTACATTCCTTAATTAACGGACATTGGCGTCTCTGGGTCCCTTGGTGTTGACCCAGCTTCTCGTGGGTCACTCACGAGAGGGTGTGATGTGTCGAGCATGTACTCCACAACGCAGTTGCAGCGGTATCAAATCATACCGCGTGCGAGATACAACTGTGCTTTCGAGTATCATGTGCGCATCACCATACAGCTAGAGTTGCGTCTTCTAGCGAGTATCTCGCTGTCAATACAGAGAAAGAGCAATGAAACACTACATGCAGGCGCCTTGTCGCATCGGCATGGCGCTTGGATGGACTGCACCGCCCTGCGAATATTCACCCATCTACCAGAGTCAAAGCCGTGGCACGTGACGCGAGTGCTAGACTGACAACCTAATGCTGCAATGTCCTGCGGGACCCCTAAACCCTAAACCTTAAGCCTAAACCTTAAACCCGAAAACCCGGGTTTGGGGGCGTCTTAGGAAGCGGTAAGAATTCGATCAAGCCCCGCTCAAGACCTTTGTGAGCCTCCTGCCAATACTGCTGCGAGGCCCATTCATCCAAAGCCCTAAGTAAGCTCTAAAGCCCTAAACCCACTCTAAAGCCCCAGACAAACCCTAAAGCTTAGGGTTGAGGCCCCTGAAACCGCAAAACCCTGCGGTCCTGCTGGAGAATCCGGTTCCGTTCGTCTTCCCGCATGGGCCGCTGATCACTGGACAGATCCACGGCCCGCAGGCTGTGGAGGGAGCCATCGCCCTGCGACAAACAGTATATAGTTTGGGGTGTAGGGTTTAGGGTTTAGGGCATAGTATACAAAAGTATCGATTAGCATAAGTATGGTTCATAGTCTGCAGTATCGAGTTTGAGGTATATTCTGTATAGCGTAATCTCGCAAAGTATTGAATACTGTAGCAGTGCAGAGCACACGGTAGCATGAAATGGCATAGTGTAGTGTAGCGTGGTGTATCATGGCGTAGCCTGGTGTAGTGTAGTGTAGTACCGTATCGGGTAGTAAAGCAAAGTACCAATAGTACAGTTTCATGATATCTTCCGCGAAATCGTACAAGGAATTAACAGTCCGAAGCGAATTGCACAAGTGATTACCAACTCCAAAAAGCCGAAGCGCAATCTTGCATGACTTCCTGTCGAAAAAGTGAAGACTCATTCGGTAGAAGTAGTTGGAGTGACCGGGGAGAGTAAACACTTTCAAAAGACATACAAGTTCGTCTAGACGGATTATATTCACACATAGCAGTAGCCAAGTAAACGCGCACACACACACACACGCACACACACACGTGTAGGCACGTACATGGGTACTTCCTAGATTAGGGTCTCTTTTGGGTCCTTTTTATAAGGGTGCCGTACTATGTTGGGGATACAAAAAGGGACCCTAATTTAGAGAACTACTCATATACCCTCTTTACTGCTCATGGTCCACCCCCCACATCTCCTCCCGCGAGCTGCATCGTCCCAGCACTGCCCGCGAGTCACCAACCTATGAACTTGGTACCCTAGCAAACTTCATTCTATTTTTTTGCTGTTTCTTCGGGATTGTAGTACGTAAAAATCCTACATTTAACTCTCTTAGAATTAAGGTAACCAAAACCTAAAAACTATTTCCAAGTGCCCCTAAGCAACGTTGGCCACCACGAGTTTGTCGCGGTGGCGGTAGCAAGTCACGGCCTCGGGTGGCTCACCGACCGGGTAAAGTGGATGTAGGCCGAAGAAATTTCGAGTAGGGTTTTGGGGTTTCGGGGCTTCGAGGTTTCGATGTTTAGGGGTTTAGGCTTCCCCTAAACCCTAAACCCTAAACCCTGGGGTTTAGGGAACCCTAAACCCTAGGGTTTAGGGAAGTTGGAGCTTAAGGGGTTTAGGGTTCGCAAGTTCCTGCTCTGCAGAGACTGGGGCCCTGACTGTGGTGCCGGAGCGCTGCGCATCGATGGCGTGGCTGCGCTCGATCCCTTCGGTTCTTTTGAGAAAGACGGAACAACTGCCAAGTTGCACTAATATAGGGTCCTTAACAATTAGAATAGGGTTTTGGGGCCCATTATACTATACTATAATTATAAGAAGGAGAACCCAAAATAGTATTGGTAATGATTTAGGCCCCGACGTTGGATCATCTGTGCCCCGAAATCCCTCAACCCCACCGGCCTTTCTGAGTTTCTGCATACGCACTTTGCAGTGCCGACGCAGGCTTCGTGTAGAGATCCTGGAAATAAGACCAGGTGATGCCAAATACACAACGAGTCAGAGCATGACGAGCACGGCCCTGATTCTGCGTGATACACAAACATATGTGAAGGCACTTATTTATCTATTTATATTTCTATTTCAAAAAATCTTTACTTACTTATATTCCTGTATATGTATATATATATATATATGGTCACACCCCCCCCCCATGATCCAGCCCAGCCTTCT
>CAJNDV010037725.1:0-18735 GCA_905221635.1 Symbiodinium sp. CCMP2456 | reverse complement strand
TAATAGTTATCGTCCTTGTTATAGTAATAGTAATAGTAGTAGTAGTCGTCGTCGACGTAGTAGTAGTCGTAGTAGTAGTCGTCATCGCCGTAGTAGTAGTAGTCGTAGTCGTAGTCGTAGTCGTAGTAGTAGTAATAGTAGTAGTAGTAGTAGTAGTAGTAGTAGTAGTACTAGCAGTCGTCGTCGTCGTCGGCATAGTCGTAGGAGTAGTAGTTTTTGTAGTAGTAGTAGTAGTAGTAGTAGTAGTAGTAGTAGTGGTAACTGAAAGTGATGAAAACAACTTCCGCGGTAATGATACAAACACGGTTCCATCAAAACTGCCCCCCAAATCCTCGTGCTCCCTGTCTGCGCAACTCCAACTGGCATAATCCGCTTCACCCGTCACAACAAAAACTTCTTCGAGCAGCTTTGGTTGCACAGAGAGTTCCTTTTACAAGACGCCTTCTACTCAACCCTGCAGAAGCCCCCCTCATGACATGAGGAACCAAATTCGGCTGGATATCAAGAGCGTTTGCAAGTAGTCGAAGATCCCTGGCCATCGTGGCTCGGCAAAGTGATCGCAAAGGTAAAAGAACCTCCAGCGCGGGCCCATTGGAAGGAGGCATCAGTTACGGCATGTGGCAAGACTGACTGCCACATCATACAGATCGCTATAGCCGCGGAGCTGTTGGTTCGCAGCAGCAGCGAGGGTCGTGATAGTAGCTGTGATGAGACGCAGGATATCCCATTCATGAAAGCCAACATCAACATGGTAATAGCACTGGCTATAGCATCAAAAGACCGAACAAGTGTACAAAAGCAGGAATCATGAGAGAACTGGCAGCACAAGTGAACACAGCTTCTGCACGGAAACAGCATACTTGTGGCAACGGCAGAAGACCAGGTTGGGATGAGGGCTTCCGGTTCAGGCTTTGGTCTGCACTGAACCTGCCTCCAACCGGCAAGATCCGTTTGCATTTTCATTGCAAGATCCGACGAAGCGGCGGAATACAGGACTCTTGGGGAGTTCAGAGGGCTTGACGAGCTTTTCCTTCGTGTTCCCCCTAAAGTCCGGTGAAGGGGCTTCGACTCTCAAGGGCCTGGAGGGCTCCTCTCCTAGAGCGAACACTTCGGCATGCCATATGTACTGTACCTGCATATAGACAAGTTGGCCACTACTCACCTTGCTAACAGCACAAAGCCACGAGCTGAAACGGAGTTTGTCCACACCAAAGCTGTGGAAGCAGGAAGTGTCACCTAGTGCACTAGAGGTGGAAGCCTCTCACAACAAAGATCCTCCTTATGTTTGGCAATGGGGACCCTGACATAATGCAGCCACTGAGAGGGATTCCCAACTTGACTACCCTGAAGTGACCGCCAGTGCGGCGCAAAGGCAGCGAGACGCAGCTGAAGACCCAAAGGATGTTGAAGCCCAGGAATGAACCCATCCTTTGCAAATCACCAAGCTTACGACTGAAGGTCGTGGCTTCGAAGGGTAGGCTTGTCGGCTTGAAAAGGCTGGGGGCTTTCAGAAGTTCAACAGTAAGCCCGGTTGGCTGCATCCTAGTGGGTAGCTACTCGACACCTTCTGAAGGAAGACAAAGAAACAAGCATTACTGCTGAGTCAGATGGTCGAGTGTCGATCTGTTGCATGGCACACCACATGGACTTGCAGACATGCCTTTCAATCATGCACGCAGAGACATTTAACGTGCTTCTCCATCACAGGCCCTGTGATATGACTTTCGGAGACCGTGCCTCTGTCCTGAGAACATCTACATCCAACTTTTCCAAGCCAATGCAACTTGTAAACATGCCTCCATCCCGGGAAGAGCAAGTAGGAAGTACAGATGGCCCACGACCCCAATACAAGGTCCCTTCCCAAGTTGCTAAAACCATACAGTTTGGCAAAGGCTCACATATGAGAGAAGACAGTGGACCGGTGCACCACCCCGCCAAAGGCCAGCCAAAAATGTCCTGGGAATAGCGCATGTAACAGTCGGGCGACCAAAAAAGGCTTCCAAAGCCTCTGCGGGGCGAGGTAGCGCATGCGCTGTGACGGTGACTCTTCAGCATCATTTACAGGTCATGGCAATGGATTGAAAGCTTGAGAGCTTGTTTCTTCTGGGGCCGGGTATGTGATTTACTGCGCCTCCTGGTGGTCTGTTCGTGTCTGGGTGCTCTCCTCGGCTTCATGGTTGTATCCTGGTGGCATCACTGTGCTTGTGGTTTTCGTGGTCGTTTTGGTCCTTGTAGCTGTCTGGTGGTCCTGGTCGTCTTAGTCGTCGTGGTCGTGGTCGCGGTCGTCGAGACTGCTTGTGTTGACATATCATGCTGTCAGGCGGGGTTGCAACTAGCTCTTCCTACGTGGCTGATACGAGCTTCACGCATTGTCCTGTGGTTGCTCTGCTAACTGAAGTAGTATTGATATTAAGGCACAGGGCCTTCATTGCTGCATGGGTGCTTTTGCTGCTAAGATAAAGACTATACTGTCAGAGTTGGTTCAACTTTCTCGCCGACCGCAACGTATCTCCAAGCGAACCCTTTGCCTCGAAGTGTGTCGGCACGTATCGAACCGACCGAACCGGTCGGTGCCGCAGAACATCGCAACATCCCCCGCCCCACGCCACTTCCGGCTACCCTTCCCACCTGTTTCCGAGAGGCAGCAGGCGGGAATTGGGCGGTGGGAGGTTGGAGGGCGCAGGTTGTGGGAGGTGGGAGGGGTTGGCGTTCTTTATTGTTACATGTATCGATATCGAACCGAACCGAAACTCCGCAATACAGGCAACACACATACTGTTAAACACCGCACAAGTATCGGTGTCGACACGGCTGACGGAACTAGAGTCGAAGCTTACCAGCATCTCAGAGCACCCTTTAGAAACGACAGGCTTAACGTACCAGGATTGCAGAAGTGCCCCGGCGAAAACGAGCCTGATTTACATCCCGTAACGAAATCCACCCGTCTTGTTTAGATGGAACCACACAGTACCGGACCCCTGAACCATGCACGGAAGATCTTGACAAACCCTACACCAGCTGAGCAAACACAAGGGAAGTCTCAAACTGGATGCGATTGCCGGCGAGAGAAGTAGCCTTGGCTTTTGAAACGTCGCAACGAGGACGTCGGCATAGTGTTTGGGACTTCAAGTCTTACGACCTTCGCCACTACGGTTGCCCTAGCTCTCGATGTAAGGATGCCTACAGTGTCCACATCGGGCATTGGGTTTGCGGGGTGTCCAGTCTCGATTTTGGGACATGGCACCCTTGGGATTGCGGGAAGCCTGGCGAGGGAGTCGCATGGAGCTCAGGATGCACCCTACGGATTTCTCAGAATGCACCTGTACTACTCAGTTCAAGATCCGGTCCGGCACTTCAATGTTGTTCAACCCGAAGGTCTGCAATCTGGCTGACTTGTCAGGATAAAGCCACTGCTGAACCCTCAACTTCAAGCAGCAGGAACTCATCTTTTTCAACCTTTGCAGCGTCCTGGTAGGGGGAAGCGAGGCACTGAACCTCAACACCATCTCATAGTCGTAAATGCCTAAACTCTCTCTTCCTGCAGAACCACGTACTGGCAGCAACTGAAAAACCCCGAATCCAACCAGCCCAGGAACAGCGGATAAGCCACGAGCGGGGTTGAGGGACGAGCGCCCAAGAGCTCCTCTGATAAATCAAATCTAGGCGGGGTGAGGCTGACAGGCATCGGTTCAGGAGTCTTACGGAATTTGGGGCCAAGGTTCCTACATCGAGGCGAGGCCACGAGCACATGCTTTGGCATCTGAGAGTCGATATGCAAGTTGAATGGGGGACTTGAATAGGGACGTACATTAGCCGACACCACAATGTACGAACAGACCTTGTGCGATAGACCACACTGGGCTTATACAGAATGTGATGAAAAGCTTAGGAGAGGGATTCCGCGGCTGGCGAACATCCTTACTATGTCATCTTGTTCTTGAAGCTACTTTCTTACTAATGGTTGAGCACGTTCATTGGCCCGCCTTGCCGAGACTCTGTGTTGTGTTCGAGGTAGCACGAGCTGTCGGCTCAGGGGTTTGGAGTTTGCGAAAAACTGTGCGGCTGCCGGGTTAACATGCCCAACTGCTGCCCTGCGCGTCAGACTGCTTAGCGGACCCTCGGGGATAGCTGCAAAAAGGCGAACCAATGCCCTACATGCGCTTGGTGGGAGAGGACCTGAGGTGCTCTTGAACTCCGCGGTACTTTTAAGGCTTGCGGCTGCAAGGAGTCTTGATCCTGGCAAAGAACCCAGGGATTGTGCCGGCTCTAGTCAACAATCCAGGAACTCTGTCTGCAGCCCTACTTTGGAACAACCAGCAAAGCATCCTCACGGAGAGGGCCGCGAACGAAGGCCGTGAATGCCTCCTCTCCACCATACCACCTCACCTCGAGTTCTTCAGTCTGCGGCCCTGTGTCGTTTTCTACTCACTTCAGACAGAAGTGCTAGGCTATTAGAGTAGTGCACGGCGTACACTGCGCAAGTTTCGGTTGTAGGGACTCAAATGACTTCGATGAGCTTCTGCACTTGCCTGGGAGGGCCAAGTATTTGGGAAGTTTGGCTCAAGGACTTCAGATGGTTCAGGTCAAGGAGCAATGGCTGCGTGGATGAAGTCTTTATCAAAGTCGTTGCTGCACTGAACTTTGCCCAGATCGAAGTGCTCCTTGGTAATCAAGTGTCAAGCCAGGAACGAGAACCGAAACAATAAGTAACAGTAAGTGGGCTCCAGCTTCGTCTTGCCAGTCTCCTTCTTGCTTTCTTCTTGGGAAATGTTTTTGCTCGGTGGTCGCGCGGCCGCCAGGTGTCGGTCGCCCTCACTCGCTCGCTCCATCTGAGCTCTCACGCTCTTACCGTCAGAAATCTCTCTCCCACATGCCGACTCTTGCACATACTGCTGCCATTGCCATTGTGCCGGGCCGTTGTTGCTGCTATCCCTAGCGCTCGGACTAGCGCTAGTCGCAAGTCGCAGACCACACTCCGGCTCGTAACACCATCGCAATAATGGCAAAGCGTGGCTCCCTCTCAGGATCTGGAAGCCCAAGCGCAACCCTACCCCCCGCCACCAGCCCAAACCCGAGTAGTGTCCGAGGTCAATCGTGGGAAAACGCTCCGGGTAGTCCAAGCGTCAAGGTCTGAGAACAGCTTGTGCTTGGCCATATGGCTCCTGTGCATGAGAGGTTTAGACGCCAAACTAAAGGTACACTTGAGGACATCAGAAGGTCTGCTGCGGTTCCGGCTGCGATCCTTCAGCCGCTCACATCATGTGAGCAGCAGGGCTTGAATTATCAATCAAAATGGAAGTCTGGCATTCTGCATTCTCGTCTCATTCGCAGCATAAGGCAAATCATATTTCCCAAATCATATGTGATTCATCTCGCTGCTTTCCCTTGATATTTCGGCAGAACAACCTGAGCAACAATGTACGAAATTGCTGTGGCTAGTGCTACCATGACTGGACCATGAAAGTCTGTTTGCATTTCAAGCGGTGAGAAAAGGCTAAACAGCCACAACAGAGCTCAAACGCAAACAGCAAGGAAGAGCAGCTGATCCAGCTACAAATAAAGCCAAACAAAGGTCTCCAGACAAATTCTCGACACGTCAGGAACAGTCCACGGACTGCACGGCTCCTCCGAATCATGTGCATGGCAAAGCAGCAGGGGAGCATGGCAAAGAGGTACGACACAGAGTTGTAAACCTCGCCAACTTGCGAAGCTCTTGTGCTCCAATAGATCAATGTGAAGAAGTACTCCCACAAAATCACCGCCGCCAGGATCGTCTCCACGAAAAGCGGTGCCAGTGTTATCTTTCCCTCCGGGTTGGCAGTGCGAAAGGCCGCAAGCTCAAAGACGCACCATAGTCTCCTTCACTGCATTTGCGATTGCGATTGCCACAATCCATGCGCGTGATAGCGATACACAAGTGCAGAAAGGGTTTCAGCAGTTTCCACCTCTCGCATACCATCCTGCTCCTGAGCCTAGGCACTAACCTTTGGAAACCTCGACTCGGAAGTCCTATGTTCTACAATCCACAAAAGGTGTGTGGCTTTCAGGCCTCTGCTTGTACAGGTGGAAGCTGAAACATGCAATTACTGTTCCATGCTCCACGAGCTGTTGTAAAGAGGGTCGCTGCGTGTAATTTAGACTTCGGCATTCGCACCGGGCTCTCAGAAGTCATTCGTAGAACTCCGAGTTTTTCCTGGGTTCTGAGACCATCCAAAACACCACTACCTACAAGAATCACGGTCGTCATGAGAGCCCCGACCTTGTCAACATCATCGTCTGTGCGTGACGCTTGCATCATCACATCGTTATTCTCGCCGTCCTGATCCAGATCAGCTACCAGCCTCGACAACCCCCTGCCGCACCGTCAACCAGCATTATCCTTAGCAACATCATCACCGTCGAAGCATGATCGACAACCATCACCACCACCAATCGTCGTCAACAGTAGCAACTCGCCTCACCGAGATGATGCCAAGATGGATGCATATAAAGCTGCGCTGACCACTGCCGCAGCCTTAACAAAAAGAAGACTATTGTCGGGTCCAAGCTTCGACAAGTAGGGCGTCGACCACAATACCCGAAGCTCGCGAGAGATGCGAAGGAATCCGCCAATGCCGTATACTCCCCTTTCCATCAAGCGCTGATCCTTGCCCAAGGTTCGTTGTGCTCTTGCACATGCTCAGGTTTCGGATTACAAAGTACCGACGCCGGGCTTCAATTCGCCCCAAGACAAGCGTGGCAAGAGGATAGTTCGGTACTGCGTTCTCTTACTGTACACAGCAAACTGCAGTCGAAATCTTAAATCGAAAGGCCCCAACTCCCCTGGCATTGCAGTTGTATGCATTGTCCGAGTTCAGGGATGTTGCTGTTGCTTCGTTGGGTTTGTGCCTTCAAGCCTTGCAAGGCTTCAAGTGTTGCCAAAACTCTTGCACCACCTACCCAATGGGCTGTGTCTCACCGGTAAGCTTGTCCAGAAGGGTTGGGGGAATCTTAAGTAGTACGGGTAGCGACACCACGAGGTTCGTCTTGCAGTAAGTCGTCCATCCAGTGTAGATCTCAAGCCACAAAGTTTATGCAGCTTATGGGTGTCTTCGAGAAAGCTGGCCGCATGATAGGACGACTAAACTCTCTCAAGCTTTGCAGATTTTCATCGTACAACTGAACATGACAATTTGCTGGCCAGTGGATGGTTGCAGGAGGTAGTCACTGGGCCGGACTGAACAGTGATATAGTTCAAGGCCCTGTCGCGCTTCTTCTGCTTGCGGCTGCTTTGCTAGACACCCTTTTTTTTGGCACCGAAGGTGGAGCACTGCTTCTTGTTAGCTTGGTTTGTCTGACACGTTGCGATCATTGTTGTCTTGTTGTGGGTTATTTCGGGGCCATGCCATAAATCACGGCCGTGGCATTCCCTCAGTTTCCTGTGATCTTGAACACGGTGGCGCATGTTCACCACTGGAGCATGTCTACTATCTTCGTGGCGGGATTTCTGAGTACATCCTTTGGTCCATCTCGTCTCGTTGCTCCTGCGCGCACTTGTTTATTTCTTGCTGGCGAATGAAGGTTTCTGAGACCGGAGATTGTGCCTTGTGTTAGACATGTGCCCTGATCAATCCAACCCATTTCGCTCAGTGCTGTGCATGTACACGACGTTCTGGTGTCCGCAGTTCAGTCAACATCGCAACACAAAACACTCCTTCTTCGGACTTCACGCATGCAAAGAAGCCTAAATAAGGAAGGAACAAAATCAACAGCCAGAAGCAGTTCCTGAAATTGAAATCGACCATGGATCCGAGGAACGGTATGTTCTTGTTAGAGATTTGCTGTTGCACTGTGTTGCGGCAGTTGTCTTCTTGTCTGTACGCTTCAAGGCCTGACCGGGTCTTTTCTGTTCTTTTGACGGGTCTACAGAGAGTTGGGTAGGTTTGGGTAGGTTCAGCTACGACACAAGTCAGGCGCTGCGTGCCTGCATGTTGTGTGCGCATGATTTCGCCAGCTATATCACAGATGTACCGTTGTTTTGAAGTTTTGAGGACTGTGGCGTGTGGTACCCACCAGTGAACAACACAGCACGGCAGCATCCTTCTACTTTAAGCCCTCCTGTTCATGTGCTCTCCTTCTTTTTGCATCTGGATTTGTGCAACCGCCAGGGTGCGGTCTTTTGGCCGCACAATCACTCTGAGCTCCAAGCCTGTGCACTTTCACATCCCTACTCAGTTGGGGTCTGCACGGTTGGTTTCTTTTCAGAGTTCGTCACAGCCCTTTGAAACCTAGCTTCCGTGCCGTCCAAAAGAAGCACGAAAACAAACATGCCACCGTGACCCTAGGCCGTAGCGACCCTCAATTGTGACCAAGGCTCCGTCTGATGGATGCTAGCCACATCCAAAAAGCAGGTGTCACGCGGCCGCAGCACACTGGGAAGGTACGGTGCTGCTATGAAGCCAGCAAAGGTGGCAACAAAACTTGCTAGTTCTATCCATGGTCCTACCGGACACATGGCCTTGAATTCCATTGCATGGGCCTCGATCCACCAAGGTGCAGGCAGAACTCCAAGAATTGTGAGCGATAACACAGCAAGCACTGTAATGAACCAGATCACAAGTACTTTCTGCGAGCCTGAATGAAACAACAGCGACAGGAGCTTCCACTTCCCGGGCGTCATCCAGGTGTGGGAAATGAACACGTCGAAATGTTCCACCGGCCGTGATCGGCTCCACAGTTCTGCACGGGACTTGTCGCTCAAATCGGCAGGAGCAGTCAGCCACAGCCGCCCACCCTGCCTGAGCGACTCTCGCAAAGAGAGGCCTCTAGCGATCTCGGTGTCCACCTCCAGATGCCCAAGCGTCGCTAAGCGCTGGAACTTGTCTGGGATTCTCTTTTGGTTTCCTGGGCCAAGTTCCCGCTCTCCTGGGCCCTGTTCCTCTGCAGACCGGATATCCACGAAGGACAACTCGGAAGCTGGACCGCTGCTTTTGGGTTGCGGTGCTTCATCACGCGCACTTTGCAGATGGCTCGCGTTCTGTCCCATGGCTCATTGCTGTCGGGCTGCTTCCATTCACTAGATTAGCTCGAGCAAGCAATGGCTGCACCCAGGATCCGTCTACAGGGCTTTAGGCGCGGGCTTGGGGGAGAGTGTAGGGTTCAGGCTTAGGGCTTCTGGCGACCATGTACAACACGAGGATCGAGGAACAGACCTCGTAGTGAAACCCGGAGGCAGCGCGCATTACCTGTAGCCCCAATGGCGCCTTTAGTTGATGCTACCTTACCAAAACATCCAATGTCAAGGTTCTTACAGTAGTCTATTTCAGCCAGTGTTAGAACTGCGTCTTTGTCTCCCGGCTGAATCGTATCGAAGCCCACAGCCCCGGAGTTAAGTGTGGGGCGTGGCTCAAAATTGGAGCGCCGCAGCGTGGACTTAGCCAGCCACGATCAGGCTCCATGGACGGACGCATGCTTGAATTCTTGGTCCTGCTGCGCATGGGGCAGCTTTCCAAAATAACTATGCAGCTTCCTCTGGTACGGCACTGCCATAAAGCACAAGATGACTAGCCATTTGCCGAACTGGGACTTTGAAATAAAGGTGGACTGAGCTGCAGGGTCAGTGAGATGACCGCTGCGCACTGTACAGCTCTGTTTAAGCGTGCTGCACTCAAGGAGTTCTGTACGATCTTGGAGTCTATACATACCGGCTGAAGATCACGGCCCCGAGCCCGAAACTGTCAGTTCAAAGCTACGCCCCAACCCCTCTTCGAAGCATTTGGGCCCCAGGCCCTGTAATTCTTTACCATTAAGCCCAAAAGCCTGAAAAACCATATGCCATATGCCATATGTCACCGCCAAGACCCGTAAGTCTCTGCAAAAAACCTGCCCCTAGAGTCCCTAGACCCCGAGGCCAAGATCCTCGCTCAGAGTCGCCAACTCATCCTCGCGATCCTCGAGGAGAAGCAGCTGCTGAGAAGGCCGAAGAGAAGGAAGGCCAGGGAGGCCTTCAGACTGCACCTGGGCTTCGGGGTCTGCGGATTTTTCGGCCTTGGAGGGGCGTGAAGGTGTAGAGCTTCGAGCCCGCGTCATTTATGGCTTTGCCCCCTTGGAAGTTGATAGTGTTGTCGGAGTGGAGGTGCTTTGCGTTAAGATGAGGACTACGTGCGTGCGTGTGTCTCACGGCCTGAGGCTGGACAAAACAGTGTCTGGGAACGGTGGGAGCTGTTCGTGAACGAGGGTGGGCAAAGACGATCGGATGATGCGGCCATGCCTCAAAATCACAACGGGTGCAAACCACTTCCTAAAGCCCACAACATCGTCTCGAGGGATAGCTGGTACATTCCCGACTTCAGAAGATGCTGAGCCGCATCTACGAGACAGAACTGCCCCTCAAAGACTGGCACATTGATTGTACGAAAGCACTAGCAAAACGACACAGAGACACATTTCCAACCTATCCAACCACGGTTTGAAGGGCTACCCAGGTGGTTTCAGGAAGGATTCGCCACAGCGTCTGTGCTGACAGCTGTATAATCCCTACTGCATGTCCTCCCAACTCCGCCCGAAGCCCGAAAGCCCCAAAGGGTAAAACCTAACCTCGCTGAGAAGGGGCGATTTCGCGGTCATGGCCAGCACCGTTGCAGCGAAGACAAACGCCGCAAAGATAAGAAAGACCAGCAGCCTAGGCACAAGTTCAACCGAGCGTCTGGGAGTGACCTTTGGACTTTGCAGCTTAGCGCTTGCATCCCTAGAGTTGAATGCAACAAACTTTGGGTCTGTGTTGCAGGGGTGGCTGTTGACAGCGTTCCAAATCTACAGTTGAGCTGACACCCACATCAAGCTCTTCTCGAGAAAAAATAATGGAAACGCAAGATCAAGGATTTCAGGCTGGGCTGAACGAGCAACGAATCGTGCAAAAAGACAGGACATGGCCATATCGAAATCCTGGAGCGATCCTTTGGCTATAGATCAATGAATTCGACCATATGGCTTCAGATTTTTTTAGATTGTGTGCGGGCTCTTTCGCTGAATCGGATTTGGCCAGATGGCTAAATTGCGGCTTCCGTTAGCAGAAGCCCACAAGTCCATGCGGTTCAGGGTTTTGGTGCTCACATTGCTGTCTGTGCGCAGTAAACAATCAGAAAGCTCCCAAAGAGCTTTGATCCGGCCCCGCCCTACCACCCCAAGCAGAGTCTCTATTTACGTGTCTTGACATGGATATCCTGACTCTGCAGCCCTGGAGTCCGAAAACCTATAACCTGACATAAAGCTTGAAGATGCCAAACCCAAATCCTAAACGCTCGGCCTTGGCCTAAACCCGAGCCCCAGCAGCGTCTGCAGGTAGTCGCGGGCATCGCTCCACCGGGGCTGGGCGAAGCGATCGCAGAGCCAGAGGCTCCTGGGTCGACGTCTAGGGGGTTTTGTTGGGGTTCAAGGGTTTAGATGGATTTGTGGTTTGGGGCAGATTCTATCAAACTCGGACCAGCCAGATAGTAAGTCTCAGGCCAAGGCACAGTTTGATGCTCAGCCGCCCCCAAACAAGCCCGAGGCTGATTGAAGAAACCCTGGGCTGAGACAGAAATGTGGATCACTGGTTGATAAAGTTGATAATAGCAGGACCTGACTAAGTACCTACTTGAGGCACAGGGCCGGAGTCAGCAAACAAAGTCAAAAACAGCGGGGGCATGGTCAGCAAACAACTCGGACACAAGTCACAAACACCGCAGACGCAGTTTGAAATGCTCAAGGCCACTGTCAGAGGCACCCCCGTCCGAAATTGCAAACATAAAAAGGTTGCCCCTTGCCCCTGCAAATGCATTACAAAGAAATTGAAACACTGGTGGAAGAGTTAGGCGCAGTATTAATCAAAAATTAACCGACCGAAGCAGATGCCAAAAACCCCGCAGAAGCAAAGAAACTTGCATTAGAAGTGTATAACATAGCAACTACGGAGCCTTATGGTTTTCTGCTTATTAACTTGATGAAAGCAGATGTAAATGATAGGTTTTATAAACGGCTCGATGCTAAAATAGTTATTGATTAACAAAAACTATGCATACACAATTGCATTCTGTTGTTAAATCAATGAATAACTACATAAATGTCATAGGTGATCGTTCATAATATATGTTAAGGACTCCTCAACCCATTGAATCAGGGATTTAGACTTTTCAGGTTTGGGTTTAGGTTCAGGCCCGACCCCAAACCCAGCCTGTCTTTCAGCCTACCTTGCTGCGGTAGGAGCAGCATCTGAACTGCAATGGCAGGATGGGGGAGGCCCCCCAACCAAGCCCCGCAGATCACTGTCCTGAGTCGGACGGTTCGATGCCAAAAACGCTGCTAGTTCAGAACTGGTAACTGGTTGTAGTCGAAGGGATCCCGCGCCTGACCTCTCAAGAACTACCTCTTGCCAATAAACCATTCTCGTCGCTTTCTAAACCAAGGTAGAATCTGAGCCGTGCTTAGGTTCGGCTGTTCATCTGTGTTTTAACTGGCTTGTTCGAAGCGCAGAGTTGCCTAAAAGTGACTTCAGATTTGCAGCGGCTTTTGGCGAATCTTGAAGAGACTGGGTGCCCCAAGCTATTCTAAGAGGCAACTTGCACGCTTCAGGTTGTGGAAGTGTACCAGCTTCCTACTTACTACTTCGTGTTTCGTCCTGGGTCCTGAGTGCTCTAAGCCGTGCCAACAACCTAAGCAGGAGCCTCCATACCAGCAGAAGGTGATCCTGATTTCCGCCGCACTTGGGCATTAACCTCATAATTTTCACTGTATGATTATGTATTGCTACTGTGGTTCCCCTGCGGTTCGATGTCGGGCAAAATGCACGTCGCAGAACTCCAGTGTCAGCAGTACTGCCTGCTAACGCCTGAAATTTCACAACTAACACCATTGCGACCAAAGGCTGGAGCTGTACCCATAGCCCCTGGCCCGCTCTCAGCTTCTTGGTGAGACTCAGACTCGCAAAACCAACGACACCAAGACTTTAAGACCAGGAAACCGAAGAGTAGGTTGAGGCGGTGAGCATGCAGAGCTGTGAAGTTTTTGGCTTTCGAGACTGGCGAGGTGGGGTGAGGCAGTGCGAATGAGCAGTCGGCAAGCATGGACCCTATTGCAGCTCCCAAGTCTAGGGAGGGTTCAATCTCCAACCACGGCACGCAAGCCTTACACAACCGAAACAGAAGCGGAACACAAATCTCAAGCACGCGACAAGACGGAGGCAGCCACAGGCGACAGCAGAAGCAGCTCATAGTCGAGGAAGGTGCAGCAATGTGCACTGGCCCCCAGTTCCTGGCCGCCTTAAGGCTTTCCATGGCACAGGTGAGATATCCAGCGCTACATAGTAAAACGGGTTTTTTTGTGTGTGGGGGGGGGGTTCAGGACGGGTACTCACAGCCATGCTCCTGACTCCTCCGGCGTCCTTTGATGGAAGTTGCTCAAAGCTTCGGGGCGAGGAGCCCAAGAGACTCCAAGTTCCCTTGAGAAAACAAGCCGCAACGAAAACTGAAGTGGTTCCTACCTCAGCAAGCTGATTTTCGGTGTTGTTCCAAAATTAGGTTGAGGTGCCTATCTTGATGCCAAAACTAGTCAAGCCAGGCGAGGCATCACAAAGACCCAAAGGATTCAAGTTCGGAGATTTTGGGATCTCCGGGGTGAACTCACCAGAAACAGTGTACGGATTCAGCTGGGCTAAAGCCACACCAATTTTCAAGCTATTCCCCGACATGGGCCCCAAGGCATCCAAATGACACGGAAGACCTGCTTGATTGCAGGACTGAAGGGATTTGGCGGTTGCGCTGGGGATTATAGAGCCGCGGATTACACTTAGCATTGCAATGGCCAATATGTCCTGTCTCAGCGGGCCGCGGACGAAGTCGGTAAAGGCGCCCTCGCTGCCATACCACTGGACGATTGCAGTGCGGATGAAGTTCTTGTCGAAATCGCTGGTGCACTGCGCCTCACTGATGTCGAAGCTTTCCTGGAGCTCAGATGCTCTGCACATGTTGCAGGCACAAAAGGCTCCGAAATGAAACGACAAAGCAGTACGACTAGCCGAAGTCAAGCATCCAGCTTCGAAAAGAGCGTGTGCTTGACCACATGGACTTTGCGAAGCACATGCAGCATGACGAAGCTAGGCAGGACGCCTAAAGCATGAGACAGATGGAAGCAAACCTCTCCGCGCAAGGTCCTGAGACCCCACCAGATTGCCAGGTAGAAATACTGCATAAGCAAAATCATCACGACGATCGTCTCCACAAAAAGTGGAGACAAAGTAATTTTCCCACTGGGGTTTGCCGTCCGAAATGCGGCCAGTTCAAACACGCACCACAATCCTCAGTCACGGTGTTGCGGTAAGCATGCATGTTGCATGTTCAGCAGCTGACCAGTCGGAAGGGAAGGCTGATAACTTTGCACAAAGAACCAAATCTCTTGCACAGCTAAACCAAAGAGCTTGACAAGTAGGGAGCCGACCACAGCACTCGCAGCTCGGAAGATATGCTAAGAAACCCACCTATGCCGTAGATACCCCTCTCCATGAGATCCTTATCTGATTGGTGTATGCTGGCCACATCCACGAAGCAAACGTCAGACTGACGGCGTGTGCTCGGGAAGTAAGGTGCTGAAACGAGACCCAGGAAGGTTGCCAGAAAGCTCGCAAGCAGAATCCATGGACCGAAACGGATTGAGACGTCGAGGCCCTCTACACGCGTTTGGAACGTCCAGGGGGAAGGGAGGAGCCCAAGCAGACTGAGCGCGGCTGTAGCACCTACCCCGAGTACCCAAACAAAGAGTACCTTGTGCGAGCCCGACTGCATCAAGAGGGACAATAGCTTACACCTGCCCGCCGTCATCCATGTGTGAGAGAGGAAGACGTCGAACTGTTTGACTGGCCGGGACCGATTCCACAGAGCCGCACGGGACTTCTCATCCAAGTTCGCAGGACAGGTCAGCCACAGCCGCCCTCCTTGCCGAAGGGATTCTCGCAAGGAAATGCCACGGGCGATTTCGGCATCCACCTCCAGATGACCGAGCAGCGCTAGTCGCTGGAACTTGTCCGGAATCTTGGGCTGGTTCGAATCCAAGCTTTCGGAACTGGTCACTCGCTCACCGGCTTCCAGCGCACCACACACATCCGCAAAGGACGGGGCCGGTTCGCTGATACTGCCTTGCTGTCCCATGGCCCATTCAATGCTGGCACCTACGAACCTACCGTCGATGGAGAGAGGGTATAGCTGAGGTCATCGCAAAGATCGGACCCAAATACAAAAGAAAGTCACAAGCCCAGGTGACCAGCCTCTCTTTCTGCTCGGACCGCTGGCCGGCAAGACTCCGAGGCATGACCGCTCGCCACACAGCCGCGGGGCATGCGAGCTCTGTACAAGCACCTCTGGCTTTACACGAGGCCTCCAGCCAAGTTGAGTCAGGAGAGTAACAATAGGGGCAACATCTGGGGCAACAACCACTGCGCTCTGCGCATCTCTGCAGGGTGCCTTCCCAGCAGCCCTGAACAGAGTTCTGCGCCCTGTGCATGGCACGAAACTGTACAAGCTCCCAGAGAAGATCCATGAAAGATGGTTGACTGAGACTTAGAACCCACAGCTTTGCTGCAAGACACAACTACGCCGGCCCAACAGTGCCTATTGACTCCAGAGTCGCCAGCTCATTGACGTCAGCCTCTCCGAGACACTGCAGCAGAGGAGACCAAAGCCTTTCTGCCGCGATAGGACGGGCTCGGCACATGCTCTTCCAGCAAGCAATCCGTAGCGCTACATGCAGAACTGAGACGGGTTGAGATTTGCGGCCTTTTAAATATCTTTGCGGCATCTTTAAGGCATGGTATGGTAGAAGGGTTTGAACCGTACTGAGGGGTTGACGAGGGAAGGCAGAGTGTCGGAAGCTCCTAGCATTACGCAGGGCAAGCGACGAGCTGAGACTCTCATGCAAACCACAGCTTTCGTCTAGCCTATCTTCGGCTACCTTTCGCATTTGTCTGGCTGACGAGGTCTTCGTTTGGGGCGAGGGTTTGGGGCAACAGTCGCTGATTGCAACAATAAAATCAGAGGCACGGCTGCAGTTTCCGAATCATGTTTGCACTCGAGCGTTCACAGTCTAACGAAGATACTCAGAAAACTTCAAGCTGTCCCCTACCCAAGTTGCGCCTGGAAGCCCGTGCCCGAAAATGGCATGGTACGGCGGGCACAGCTATTGAGCTTGTTCTTAAGATGCTTACTTCTGTTCTTGCGAACTCTTGGACCCCCGATCCTCAAGACCGCACAACCCCCTTTGCCACCCTGAACCTAGGTATACCTAGGTCTGCACAACCCGACATTCTGCAGAAGCGGAGAAGCACAGGAAGGCCACAGCAGCTTCAAGGCTCGACCTGGCGCTGCATAGCCGGGACTTTCTTCGGAGCATTTCGGGGAAGGAACTGGGTTGAGGGCTGAATTAGAGTTAAAGGTTTAGGGTCTGAGGGTCTGGAGCTTAGCGAGTTTAGCGATGCCGGGGAGGCATGTAACTTGCGATCCAGGTGCGCAGAAAATCCATCTTTAAAATGAAAAACCTACTGCTCGAGACCCCGATTCAATGGTATGGGATGGGTGGCGCGACGCCGGGCTCTTCTTGAACTGACGTGGTCGTCTCGCGACCCCGTCCAAATGCCTGACTATGAGATGGGTGGTGTGACGTCATGTATGGCCCGGCCCTACTTTAGACGGGGGGTGGCCCCTGCTTTTAGAAGCTTACACACGTAGCTTGCACTTCCTTAAATTTAAAAGTGTGGTCAGTCACGAGCTCGGTCATCTTAAAAATGTACGAGTTTCAATGGTACCAAAACGATTTACAAGGCTGGCCGCCCCTGAATACCACGGACACAGAGCTGAATGCGACAACACATTTATGCTGAGGAGTGCATGATAAGGTCTAGCTGCCATCAACGCAACATACACCGCATCACACCTCCCAACCCATAAACGCCCGAAGCCCTGAATCAGAAGCTCGGAATCTTCAAGCTCAGAGTCTCACTGACTACCCCAGGGTGGAAGTCCTAAAGCCACAAGGCTGAAATTGCCGGGGGAACGTGTGTGCAGCGATGGACAGTGCCGAGCCCGTGAAGAAAACGGCTGCAAACACCAAGAAGAGGAGGAGCCTGAACAGAGTCCGCTTCGTTGCCATGTCGGCCTTGTGGGCTGATTTTGTTTTTGGTGTAAGTGCAGACCGCAGAAGGGTTTTTCATGCTCCTTTCGCTGGGCTCCATGATGTTGAGGACGCTTCTGATCATGACGATCACTGGCGATAGTGACATAGGCAATGCTTCGGTCATGGGATTGCCGACTCCAACTCAAGGCGAGAATCGTTTGGAAATAGTCCACAATGCCCTGCCAGCGGGGTCTCGCGAAGCGGTCGCAAAGGAAAAGGCCCCTGGCAAGGTCTGAGAGTCTACAAGCTTCGGCCCACAAAAGTATCAACTGCGACCGACTGCCAGTCATTCGCGACATTTGCCGCCGCGGTTCCATTCTGACTTCGGTTCGGTTATGGTAAACTCAAAGCTCATCTTCTGACTCATGGCCGCTAGACCGCAAAGCTCCTGAACCCCAACAGCTGCACTTGCAGATGAGGTGCAGTTGCAGGCAGAACCTTACCCAAACGATGCTGAGACCCAGGGTGCTGCCGATCCTGGGTTCTGGGCAGGGTGGCTCCAAGTGTTGCGAAGTCCAACCTCTCGAGTCTCTTTCGAGCGGTTTGCGCCTTGTTCTGAAATTCTCTAGTTCCTTTCGAGTGGCTTGCTCCGTGTTTTTTCAATTTCTCTTAGTCTCTTTCGAGCGGTTTGCTCCTTGTTCTGAAATTCTCTAGTTCCTTTCGAGTGGCTTGCTCCTTGTTGTCAATTTCTCTAATCTTTTTCGAGCGGTTGGCTCCTTGTTCTGAAATTCTTTAGTTCCTTTCGAGTGGCTTGCTCCTTGTTGTCGATTTCTCTAATCTTTTTCGAGCGGTTGGCTCCTTGTTCTGAAATTCTTTAGTTCCTTTCGAGTGGCTTGCTCCTTGTTTTCAATTTCTCCACTCTCTTTCGAGCGGTTGGCTCCTTCTTCTGAAATTTTCTAGTTCCTTTCTAGCGGCTTGCTCCTTGTTTTCAATTCTCTAGTCTCTTTCGAGTCGCTTGCTCCTTGTATTGAATTTCTCTAGTCTCTTTCAAGTGGCTTGCTCCTTGTTTTCAATTTTTCTCGTTTCTTTCGAGCGGTTTGCTCCTTGTTCTGAAATTCTCTAGTTCCCTTCGAGTGGCTTGCTCCTTGTTTTCAATTTCTCTAGTTCCTTTCGAGTCGCTTGCTACTTGTTTTGAAATTCTCTAGTCTCTTTCGAGTGGCTTGCTCCTTGTTTTCAATTTTTCTGGTTTCTTTCGAGCGGTTTGCTCTCTGAACTTCTCGAGTGGCTTGCTCCTTGTTCTCGATTTATCCCGTCTCTTTCGAGCGGTTTGCTCCTTGTTCTGAACTTCTCTAGTTCCTTTCGAGTGGCTTGCTCCTTGTTTTTTTCAATTTCTCTAGCCTCGTTCGAGAGGTTTGCTCCTTGTTCTGAAATTCTCTAGTTCCTTTCGAGTGGCTTGCTCCTTGTTGTCAATTTCTCTAGTCCCTTTCGGGCGGTTTGCTCCTTGTTCTGAAATTCTCTAGTTCCTTTCGAGCGGCTTGCTCCTTGTTTTCAAACTCCCTAGTTTCTCTCGTCTCTGTCGAGTGATTTTCTCTATGTTCATCGAAATTTCTAAGTAGCTTTGGA
>CAJNDV010037724.1:0-18740 GCA_905221635.1 Symbiodinium sp. CCMP2456 | reverse complement strand
AAGGCCCCCCCCCCCCCCCCCGAAAGCCATATTATAAAGATTAAGGCCCCTACGGTAACTGCAAGATAGTACACTGTAAGTCGGGGTTGCGAGAATCCGAAGCCTGCTTCAGCCCTTTTGTCTCACAACAGTTGGGGTCTAGAGTTTTGGGTTTAGGGAATTTGGGCTTTATGGTTTAGGGAATTGAAGGTTTAGGGAACTTAAAGTTTATAGGGCTTGGGGTGTAGAGTGGATGAGGTGGAATCTAGGACTTTTCAGGTGGTTAGTTACCGCTATAGGAGCCTTATAGAAGGTCTATATACCTTATAGAAGCCTTATAGAAGCCCTATATACCCTAAACTCCCCACCTGTAGTCTCCTTTAATGGAACCTGGGCCCGAACCTTCCCATCTCCAAAGAACTAGACCCTGCACCAGCTACAGGCCCACCAGCAGGGTTTAGGGTTTAGGGTCACTAATGTACGGGCCTAAATAGTTTCCCGGGGGCTCCTTACTATAATTATAGTGAAACACACCCCAAAACCCTACTTAGTAAGGCCCCTATGTTAGGGGGCTCTTTTGAGCTATTCCACGGGTCTTGCAGCTTCGGTGCTCCCGCGCACTATCCGGTACCATGAAGTAGCGCCTCCGCCTTTTCAGCGATTTCAGAATGCTTGTGCAGTCAAAAACGCCGCAGTCTCTTGTGGTTCCTCGCTTCGTGCTGCCTCCTAAGAGCCTTTATAATGTCAAGACACCACTTGTGCATTGCCCATTTGGGGAAAGGGAGGCAACATGATGCGACGAAGTCGCGTGTGATGAGGGTCTCATTTGAACGTCATCCTCCACGGACATGCCTACGGGTTCCTTCGCCTTCTAGCTCAATATTCGAGTAGGTGGGTAACCTTGATCGTTAGTGGGGGGACTATAGCACATGAATATAGTCTCAATGGTAATAGCAAACCTTGAGTTCCCCTAGGATTATGGACAAGGGAGTAGCCTAAACCCTAAACCCTAAACCCTAAATAGGGCTTTGTAGATGTGTAGAGTCTGTAGTGACAAAGCCTCGCCAGACTCTTGAGCTTTGGCTCCGGGTCCGGGTCCGGGGCGCATAAAGTGGCTTTGGTGTTGATCTTTACTTGGGTGGTTGTCAAAATTATGGTGCCTTTTGGCGTACCCTAAATAATAGGTGCCGTATTATAATAAGGACCCCAAAAAGGGACCATAATTTTGATAACTACCCACTTGAGTGATTGGCACAAGGTACGGCAAAAGCATCGGAAGTCAATGCATCTTTGTACGAAGACCGGACTTCCCCTCTAGTCACTAGACGCCCAAACCCTACAAATTGAACCCTGGATGCCATAAGCTTGTGGACCCCCCCCAAGTACCCTCTAATACAGCCACAGGGTTCGGCTTAGAGCTCAGGGTTTAAGGTTCGGCTTAGGCCCTACCAGCTTGGTAAGGGTTCAGGGCTTTGGCAGGATAGGAGTTCGGGATTCCTCTCTGCTGGGTTCATATGAACCCTAAACCCAAACCCTAAACCCTAAACCCAAACCCTAAGCCCAAAGCCCTAAACCCTAAGCCCTAAACCCTAAGCCCAAAGCACTAAGCCGTAATCCCATGCCCTAAGCAAGCAACCTCCAGAGCCCTAAACCCTGAGGATCGAAGCTCCTTCGCCTCCACCCCGAAAGCAATGCCCTAAAGCATCAACCCTAATAAACCCTAAACCCTAAACCCTAAACCCTAAACCCTAAACCCTAATACAGGGGCCTTAATAAATAGCCACACTATTTTTGGGCGGGTTCCCTAGTAAAACTTGTAATTACAGTATACGGTGCCCCAAAACCCTATTCTAATTATGAAGGCTTCTATATGGGTAGCTCTCTAAAGGAGGGTTCCCTTTTCGGGTCCTTTTTTATAAAGAGTGCCGTACTATATTGGGGACACCAAAAAGGGACCCTAATTTAGAGAACTACCTAAACCCTAAACCCTAAACCCTAAACCCTAAACCCCTAAACCCTAAACCCTAAACCCTAAACCCTATATTAACTTGAAAGCACACTACGCTCCGAAGGAACCGAAAGGCAGTTCACTCGGATGTCCCCTGCCAACTGATCGGTTCGAAACATGCAGGGTTTAGGGTTCATAGTTTAGGGTTTAGGGTTTAGGGTTCAGGCTTTAGGGTTTAGGGCTTAGGGTTCAGGGTTTAGGGTTTAGGTTGACAGTCCAGGAATTAAGGTACGCAGTACCGTACATACTACATGGATTCTAGCACCCGTTCGCGCGAGGCGCGCGACAGGAGGTTCTCTAGAGCAGGGCTCCCCGTTTTGTCGCGGCGGATTTTGTTATCTCCTCTCCCTCCCTTCCTCCCTCCCTCCCTCCCTCTCCCTCCCCGACCGACAACAACGATGCAAATTCTCCACAAAGTTGGGAGGATTCACAGTGCCCTTGTAGTACTCCTCCAAGGCAAGGGAAACCCTGCGCCCCCAAAAACAGTCGGGTTAATATCGGCGGGGACATCGTCATAGCAAGTGAGACTCGCCGTGACAGCTCCGACGTGGCAGAAAAGAAGTTGGCCCCAAACCCTGAACCCTGAACCCTAAACCCTGAACCCTAAACCCTGAACCCTAAAGCCTAAACCCTGAACCCTAAACCCTGGACCCTGGACCCTAAAGTTGGCCATGCAGGGCAAGTTTAGGGTTTCTGGCCAAGGTTTGGAGGTTCGATGTGGGGGGTTTTAAGGTCTTAGACCCTAAACCCTAAACCTAGCCTTTTCGTGTTACATGCTTTGGGGTCGGTCGTGGGTTCTAAGATTGTTGGGTTCAACAGCTTTTCGGGCTTGGGGCCCTCGACGCTTCGAGTTCGAGGTTCAGGGTTTCTAAGCGTGGGTTTCATACCTGTAGGGCTTTGTAGGGTGTTCATAAGGACTTTCTGAGGGTGTCATTGTTTTGTTGTTTAATCTTTTGTTTTTGTGTGTGTGTGTGTGTGTTTGGTTGCACAAGGTATAAAGGCATTGTAGAAGGGTTGAGGGCTTTATGCTCGGAGAATCATGGGGCTTGGTAAGTCGATAAACAGGGTCGGTGACCTGTCGATAAACAGGGTCGGTGACCTGGTTTAGTGAGTCTGGCCTCTAGACTGTCGAGTCCTGAGTATAAGGACCCTTGAAAGGAATCCCTAATTTGCAAAAGCACCCATTAAGATAACAAGTAAACTCTGAGACGTGTACAAAACCCTTATCCTTCTTGGCCTGCCGGAAGGTTTCCGACTCCCTTGTTTTAAGCGTTTCCGCGTCTGATGCTGTTGAATACGGTTTTCGCGGGTGTTAGCATGTTGTTTTTGAAGCGTTTCTGAGTTTGTGATTTGAGTCAGCTTGAGTGTTTTCCCCTCCCCCAAACCCTGAAATCTAAACCCTAAGCCCTAAACCCTAAACCCTACCTGAAATCTAAACCCCCTCCGCCCCCCCTTTTCGCAGGATGAACGACGCAACAATGCAACTGGAGGAGGCTCCCTGTCACTGGGATGAGTGTAGGTGGCGACCTCCAAAAAGAGCCATGGAAAAAGGGGCTTAGTTTTAGGGTATAGGGTTTAGGGTTTAGGATTTTAGGGTTTAGGGGAGGGGGATCCTTGAATTCGACATCAAGCCTAGCCACCTTCCTCGGACGCTTTCCAACTGTTCGACACTGGTATAGGCATTCGGTCTTGCAGGCTCCTGCATTTGTGGTGTTTAGAGTGCTTTCAAGGGGGTGCAGTTTGGATTTAGGGTTCAGGGTTTACTTAAACGCACAGCAGCATTAAGACGCTTCAGGGTTCAGGGCTGCATGAGCCATCGGACATTGAGTGTGCCTGATGCTTTTCGCACTTGGTCCCTTCGCCGTCGAGATCGAAGACCACGAGCCCTTCTTTTCTCATGGTCTGCTATGTTGATCCCCAGAAGGGGGTTTAATATAGGAGCGTTAATAATTACTATATGTATTTGTTGTTGTTGTTTTGGGGGGGTATAATAGTTATAGTATCATGTACCCCAAAAGCCCCTATTCTAATTACTAAGGTCCCTACATTAATTCCCAAAGCCTCGGGTCCTGAATCTTCGTCTCGACGAGGTTACAGCGGAACCCTGCGGTTTAGGGTTTAGGGTTTAGGGTTTAGGGTTTTGTCTGTGGACGACCGGGTTCCACTGGTAGCCGGCGCATGCTAGAACTTCTCAAAATAAAAGGTAATATGGGGGCCTGAATAATTAGAATAGGGTTTTGGGGGCCTCTTATACTATATTCATATCAAGGAAGCCCCCGAAAAATTGTCTTGGAAATTAGCTAGGCCGTTATATTCCCCTTGCTTAGACATGGGGTTTAGGGTTCACGAGGTATATAAAGACAGTGCAGGGGCTTGCATTCATGATATGACAAGTTATGGCGACTCTACACTTACTCACGCGATCATGCGTAAACCCTAAACTTCAAGCTCCTATGGCCTTGCCTACATGATGCCAGACATGTAGACTGTGATGATTGAACCCAAGACCAGCCTAATGTAGGGGCCTTAATAATTATCAATACTATTTCGGGGGTTCCTTATTATAACTATAGTATAATGAGCCCCCAAAACCCTATTCTAATTATTGAGGCCCCTTCTTCTAGAACCCCTAAAGTAACCCTTATAGGACCCCTTTAAAGGAACGCTGTTCTTATTATTAAGGCCCCTACGTTACACCCCAAAAAGCATGAAGAGCTCCAGGGCATGGATACGCTGATCGAGATCCGTCGCCTCAAGCGCGAAGGAAAAGAGGCCTGCAACATCAGACTGGTCCAGTCACTCCAGTCCTGAAGCCACGGTTTAGGGTTTAGGGTTTGGGGTTTAGGGTTTTAGGGTTTCAGTGTTTAGGGTTTCAGGGTTCGGGGTTTCAGGGTTTCCGGTTTGTTTATTGGGTCTCAGTGATTAGGGTGTCGCAAGTCTGATGACAAGATGGACGAGATAGAAGCAAGTTCGGCTAAGAATGAGAGATTGCTATATTCTAGGCATATGCAGGAGTTTCAGTCAATTAAGGTTGTCACCTTGAGATTTCTTGATACTCATAGTTTCGCCGATGCTACGAAGGAAGATAATAACAACTGTATGGGTATAGTAGTAAGCAGACTGATCACGGTAACATCAGTACTACCAACGTTATCAATAGTATCAAAAATAGTAGTACTACAAGAACTGTCAGAATAGCATCAATATTGCGACTGAAGCTAAGTATGCGAACGTTGAGTTTTAACGCATTGCTTATCTAATGCAAGAGTTCTTCACTCGTTCCTTTGAGCGCTCATATACGTAGTGGTCTGAACACATAGCAAGAGGTTAAAATTAGGATTTAGGTGTAAGGCCCCCTAGGGCCTCCTAAACCCTAAAGCCTAAACCCAGCCCTGTTAGAAGATGCTGGAACCCTATGGGTCCATGTACCCAAATGGCACATTGGCCCTAAAGTATTCCCTACATAGGTACTTTCGGGCCAAAGTACACACATATATATATATATACACACACACACATATATACATATATTAGTACATGGACCTTAAACCCTTAAAGGGCCTCGCACATCCGGAACCTTCGAAAGAGAAGCCAAAGAAGTCTGAGAGGAAGAATATAGGGGCTTCAATAATGACCAGTACTATTTTGGGGCGTGCCTTAGTATAATTCTAGGATAATATACCCCAAAGCCCTATTCTAACCGTGACGGCCCCTATATTGTTCGCAGTATCCCTAGTCTCATTCAGTCTCAGTTTTACACGTTAAGTCCCCTGTACTACTTCGGCTTCGTAGTGAATACCTGCGATTTAACAGGTATGGGTCCTTTGCTGCAGGGCGTAAACCCTAAACCCTAAACGGTAAGCTTTCATCCTACCCTTTGAGCCCTGAACCCTACAACTTTAACAATGCTGAGCCCTCAGCCCTGCCCGCCCCGATCCGCAAGGCCTGGAGCACCACCAAAGCTATTTCTGGCGATCACAAAGCCCAATAAAACGCCCACGCGCTCGTTTGCCCAGAACCCTAAACCTATCAGATTCCGCTGAAGATCCCAATCGTAGCAAAGCCGCATCTGCAGCCCATTAAGTAACCCTAAACCCTAAACCCTAAACCGACAGTCGCAGGACGAGCTTCAGAGACCAGCTGCGTCCAGTGTGGCCCAGGATGAGCAGACGAACGAAGGCTCGCAGCGATTTTCGATAGTAAGTAGTACTACTGCAGCAGTTTAGGGTTTAGGGTTTAGGGGCACTTGAAGGGGCTCTCTGTAGGATATCCGGTCCCTCCTCCAGAAGATATACCCGGACCTTAGGACTTTAGTGTTGACGGAACTCTAAACACCAAGTCCTTCACCCTGAACCCTCACTCCTAAAGTTCCAACACTAACTCCTAAACTCCCAAACCCTAAACCCAAACTCTTACAGCCTAAAACCCTATAAGCCCTAACCCAAAGATACGTGCTATATAAAAATTAAGGGGCCCATAATTGGAATAGGGTTTGGGCTCCTTTCTATAGTTATACGTTAGGGAACCCTAGGGAATAATATCGGTAATTATGTAGGCTTCTGCACTCTGAACCCCGTGGGAAGCCCAAACCCTAAACCCTAAACCCTATACCCTAAACCCTAAAACCCTAAACCCTAAAACCCTAAACCCTAAAACCCTAAACCCTAAAACCCTAAATGAGCCCTAAACCCTGAAACCCTAAAACCCTGAGCCCTGATCTTCTAGTTGCGACCTTCGGCTTCGTGCAGGCGGAGACCTCTACGCCCGCAGCCGTGCAGACCCAAAGGCCCTCCGAGGTTTAGAGTCTTGGGTTTAGGGCTTATAGGGTTTTGGGTTTAGGGTTTATAGGGTTTCGGGTTTAAGGGTTTAGGGTTTAGGGTTTAGGGCTTGTAGGGTTTGGGGATGTTTAGGGTTTAGGGGTTTAGGGTTTAGGGGTTTAGGGTTTAGGGTTTAGGGGTTAAGGTTTAGTAATCCAGGAATTAGGGTTTAAGGGTTTAGGGCCTTCAGGGTCATGGGCTTAGTGTTTGGGGTTTAGGGGTTAGAACTTAGGTTTTGGAGTTTAGGGTTTAGGGTTCAGGGTCTTGGGCTTAGTGTTTTGGGTTTAGTGTTTAGGACGTAAGGGTTTAATTGGGGTTTCGGGTTAGAATGGAGGGGGTAGGTAATGCTTGAAACCTATAGACCTAAACCCGCAACCGTTGCCGAGATGTGGAGGTGCTAAGATTTTACGTCTAAGGTCTTCCGAAATTCTGGTGTAGGCTGTTGGATTTGAAGGCTTGGGGCGCGTGAGTTTCGGGGTTCCTGCAAGGGTTCTACCCTAAGTCCTAAAAACCCTGGTTTAGGGGTTTTGTAGGTTTTGATAGCTTTCTGGTCTTAGCAGTAGCCGGATCTATTCGGGTTTGGGGGGGGCTCAGGGTCTTAGGACTGCAACCCTCAGGGCTAAAGAACCTCGTAACCTAGTAACCAGGTATTTGGGTTTCGGACAGTCCCTTAACCCACCATAGCCCACTTTTTTGTAGGTTCTTATTATACCCTAATATGGGATTTATAGGGACCCTACAAATAAGTAGGTTCTGATAGGTTAAGGTCGTTGTGTAATTGATTATTCGGCAGCGTCTATTTTTTTTCGCTATTTGGATCTGGGATGTTAGACTTCCGCCGCTAAACTGGGCAAGTAGATCTCCCCCCGCAGGCGCATTGCAAGCAGTACATGCAGATGGGCCACCGTACCATCTGCACACTCTGGAGCATCAGCAGAGAGGCTGGGAGTGCGCTGGTTCTCCCTAAAAACAACATCCAACCGCGGTTTAGGGTTTAGGATTTAGGGTTCCGTGTGGCCTGCATCGGTAAGGCGTTGAAGTTTTGGTTGCCCTGGGTCTGGAGCAGTACAAATTACTTGTGCTATACGTAACATACCCTCCAGAGCTGCTTTTGGGGTTTTAGTAATGCTGGGGCCTTAATGATTAGAATAGGGTTTGGGGTCTATTATACTATAATTCTAAAACGAACCCTAAACCCTAAACCCTAAACCCTAAACCCCCAAAACCCTATTCTAATTATTAAGGCCCCTACATTAGGGTTCGGTGTTGAGTTGAGGCTTTACTTAGTTCTCCAATACCCAACCTTTAAACTTTTTGGGTTCTTATAGTTTAGTAGTAATCTGAAAGTTTAACCTTTTATTTCCCTGGCTTATTGGCGAAGTAAGTTTAGTGTTCTCTAGTCTTCAGATTCTGGGTCCCCAGAGACGTTCATCAGCGCAAGACGAGGTTCCCTGTTTGTACTTAGAGCCCTAAACCCTAAACCCTAAACCCTAAACCCTAAACCCTAAACCCTAAACCCTAAACCCTAAACCCTAACCCTAAACCCTAAACCCATCAAAACCTAAAACCGTCAATCCTACGCCTTTGCAGATATCTTGTGCCATGTACCTTAAGCTCTGGAGTCAGTGAAACACGGCACCCAAGACCCTCAGCATAAGCCGTGAAACCTTGACAACCCTGAATGTAAGGGTCCATGTGCCCAAATCGTATTCACTTTGGCCCCAAAGTACTTTATGAGGGACCACCTGAATTTAAAGCCAAAGTATATGCGATTTGGGTACATGGACCCTCAGGGTGAACCCTAAAACCTGATTTCGGGCCCCCTCCAGAACTGATCCGAAGCCTCATGCGTCCCTGTCTCGATTCAGGAAGCCATTTCAGATCCTGTAAGGGCGTTCCCGGGTTCAGGTCCTAAACCCTAAACCCTAAACCCTTGCGGGTAAGGGTTCAGGTCCTGGGTCGGCCAGGGGTTGGAGTTTCGGGTTTAGGGCTTTGCAAGTTGAGGGGTTTCGGGCTTAGGGCAAAAGTTCAAAGGGTAGCACGGTTTAGGGTTTAGGGTTTAGGGTTTAGGGGGGTTTCGGGCTTAGGGCTAAAGTTCAAAGGGTAGGAAGGGGAATCCATTCGAACCCCATGTACAAGCATTCATTTTGCGGTTCGCGATGCACCTCGGAGTAGGACATATCTGGGGTGAAACGTATTGAACCTGCCTGGTCTATGCAAAGTCGAATGAGCCTCTATATTATAACCCTAAACCCTAAACCCTAAACCTTATATTATATTATATTATATTATATTATATTATATTATATTATATTATATTATATTATATTATATTATATTATATTATATTATATTATATTATATATAAGCCTTAAACCCTAAACCCCAAACCCTAAACCTTAATTATATGTATATATATATATATATATTCTTTATATTATATATATATATACATATATAAAAACATATGTAAGCCCTATGAGCCTGAGCCGGGGCGCGAGGCACCCATGGTGATCACAAGCAAGCTGAACGTCCTGCAGCAGGCCCATCGAGTCGGAACTTTCCTAAGGTTTAGGGGTTTAGTAAGGGGGTTTAGGGTTTAGTAAGGGTTTAGGGGTTTTAGGGGTTTTAGGGGTTTTAGGGGTTTAGGGGTATAGGGGTTTGGGGGTTTAGGGCAGGGGCTTTAGGGCTTTAGGGGTATAGGGGTTTGGGGGTTTAGGGGGTTCAGGGTTTAGGGTTTAAGAGGTCCTAAGCAAACGAAGAGAATCCCCCCCAATTTTTGGTTTACAAACTTTGCGGAATGCAGAGTTCTTTCGTTTTGTAGTTGTGATCCGAGTTTGGGTTGAGACTTCCGCTAGTTACGGGTATGCACTATCTACCATGAGTTAGGGTTTAGGGTTTAGAGTTTAGGGTTTAGGGTTTAGGGTTTAGGGAATGTTGTTGTCTTCATGCCCTGAACGAAATTTAGAGGGATTCCGTGATCAGTGTCGCAGATCCAGTTGGGCCGATGCATTCCACGACCTTGCTGCTTAGCACCCCTGTGCAGTTCATGCGGGATCAAACTGAGGGTTGGCATCGGTAGGCTGTGTTGTTGATCTACCGAAGCCCCAAGCCCTAAAGCCTAAAGCCCCAAAATCCAGCCCTAGACCACCGACCCTTCGAGACATCTGCTTCAGTTGCTTCGCGGCACCGTGCTTGACAGCTCGGATGGCTGAGACTAGTGACCTAGGTTCCGTAGTAGTACTGTATCGTCCTTTCTACGGTGGGTCCTTACTTTTCCGAATAGCAGGAAACAGCGCACCCTGATTATAAAGCGGAAGTGGTTGCAACATGGGATCTTGAATGATAATGAAGAGAGTAGAAATGAAGTTTAAGAGAACCACTAGCCGTAGTTTAGCACATGGTGCCGCACTAAATAGTAATTAGTCAAACAAGGACATGCTCCGTGACAGTGAAAAGCCGGAAAGCAAGGGCCCTGAACACCGAACTTCAACCCGACAGTGAAGATCCTACAGCCCCTAAACCCTAAACCCCTAAACCCTAAACCCTAAACCCTCTTTAGACCCGGGACAAAGGCACTGTTCCTCTACCGCTAGGTGTCTTTATGGAGCCCAGATAGAGTCCCACCTCAACTTAGCTTACTATAAGGGCCTCAATAATTACCTATACCATTTTGGGGGGCTCCTTATTATAACTATAGTATACTATGCCCCAAAACCCTATTCTAAGTATTAAGGCCCCTACATGGTTTGTTTGCAGCCCTGTGGCAGTTGCTCCACAACTGCCTCAACAGCTGTTTGGATCGACTAGTGGGACCTCGCTGTCTGGAGCTGAAGATGCAGAAGGGTCAGGCAGGATCCCCCCTGAGTTTAGGGTTTAGGGTTTAGGTTGTTGGGTTCTTTTTGGAAGCCTAAAAAATACCAATATTACTGTTAGGGTGCCTGACTAAAATAAGACTATAATGGAGCCCAAAACCATTTTCTAATTATTAAGGCCCCCTACAGTACGTCTTGTTTCGGATTTCAGATTGAGGCCTTAGGGCAGTTCTGGCTTGAGGGTTGAGGTTTCAGGGCCGTTTGGGTGTTTTTGTTTGATGAGGGTTGAAGGTTTAGGGCAGTTTAGAGGTTTTGGACGGTGTTTATTTTAGGATTTGTAAGGGTCGATGTTTGAGAGGGTTTTAAGGCTTCAAGCAGTGTTGTGCTTTATAGGATTTAGGGTTAGGGTTGTTCGGCTTTTTTTGTCGGGTTTCGTCGGGGTTCATACGGGATTAGAAGGCTTTGGAAAGATAGAGGGTTTAGGGTTTAGGGTTTAGGGTTGGGTCTTCTCTTGTGCGGGTTTCGCCAGGGGTTTCATTGGGGTCCTAGAGGAGTCTATGGATGTTTTATAGGGGTCGCAGTTCATTTTGAAGTCGGCCTTGGAGGAGGTGCAACGTTCGCAGCTTCGATTTACAAACATGTCCGACATCTAGATGCACCCTCCACCCTGTAAGGCCCCTATATTAATTATTGTTTGGGGGTCGCATTATCCATTATAACTATACTAAACTACACCCCCAAGGCTAAACCCTGCAGACCCTAAACTGTGACCCCCCACAACGTGAGTCGAAATCTTAACGCCCCTGCAATATCGGTGCAAAATCCTTCAGGGCCTAGGGAGCCCGGCTCACATCCGCCCCTTGGTCCCACAGCCTTAAAAGCAAAAGAAGACCACCGAAGCAGACGGCTCCTATTTAGGGACGTCCAAAAAAGGACATAAGCATGAGCATGTAAAAGGGATCTCCATACGTTACTGGGCTTCACTGCAAGGGGGGTTGCATGGGACATCCCTATCCGATTGTTTTGCTTATGTGCTTTTTGGTCGCCCTAACTATAGTAACTATGGGGGGTCTAACGGGGTGCCTCAGAGTAAGGAGAGTTGGAAGCCTTGTTTGGGAAAGCGTGAATCCTCAGAGAAAGGCATAAGCATCCGTTCAGGGTTTAGGGGTTTGGGGTTTAGGATTTTACCAGCGGCGGGGAGTCAGAACCCACAGACTCTCGACAATTCCCGATACCACAGACCAAAGTCAGCCACGCATCCGGGCAATTTTACTTCCCAAGACAGGGTGCTGGGTTGACCCCTAAACCCTAAACCCTAAACCCTAAAAACCCTAAAAACCCTAAACCCTAAACCCTAAACCCTAAGCCCTATCCTGGGGGTGGGTCCTGGGTTTGGAGGTTTCATGGACTTTTCAGCTGCAGGCTCGGCCTCGCCCCCAAAAAACAAAAAGCATCCATACTAGAGGGGCCTAAACAATTCCCCCCCCGGTTTCCAACTTTTTGGGGCTTGCTATAAAAGCAGACAGCAGTTAATATAGGGGCCTAAATAATTGTCTATACTATTTTTTTTTTTTTTTTTGGGGGGGGGTCCTTATTATAAGTATAGTATAATGGCCCCAAACCCTATTCTATTTATTATTGAGGCCCCTATATTAGCCATGCCCCAATACGAAGTTGAACCGCTGGCACTCATCCGCTCAAGCGCGTGGAAGGCCAACGACTTTGAGGAGTACAACTTCAAGCCCAAGGAGAACCGATGGGGTTTACTATAGGGGCCTCACGAGTTGCCTAGACTACTTTGGGTTTAGGGTTTAGGGTTTAGGGTTTAGGGTTTAGGGTTTAGGGTTTAGGGTTTAGGGTTTTGGGTTTTGGGGCTTCCTTATTATACTTATAGTATCATACACCCCCCCTCCCCCACACAAAACCCCGTTTCGAATTATTGAGGCCCTTACCATTCGAGTGTAGGCTTTAAGGTTTAGGGTTTACAGGGTCTGAAGATGTTGAGGCGTTGGGGTTTATAGGGATTTGTGCAGTGCCTGCCCGGCCTAGTGCTAGGTGGGCAAGCCTTTAGAGTGTCCTGGCCGAGGAAATACTATGCTGGACTAGACTGTTTTTGTACTACAACACAATATAACGTGACAGTACTACGCTACACTATACTATGTTATACTACAGCGCAATAAATTTACAGAATAAGAACAATAATAACCATGATAATCATACCCTGCTCTTCTATGCTTTTCTACGTGTAGTTGTTAGTGTCTACAGTTCCTCGGGTCAGGGTCTGCAGCTGTCGGGCTTCGAGCCCTGAGGTTTCATGTCGTCGTTTCTAGGATGCGAAAGGGCTTTATAGGATTAAATATGTATATAATAATGATAATAACAATAACAATAACAATAAATAATAATAATAATAACAATAAAAATAATATTAATATTAATAATAAAAATATAATATCATTCAATATGATATAACATAATATAACATAATATAACATAATATGGTACAATATAAGATAATATAATACAATATATAAGAACAGTAAATATAATACATTATATAATATATACTGTATAATGTCTAATGCATAATATATAATATATAATATGTAAATATATTTTGTATAATATATAAAATATGATATAATACATATTATATATATATTATATACATATACATATATATATATATATGTTTGCTTACTGATATTCTTGCTTATTATATGCTTGGGCCGATGGTTTGATGTAGGGGCCTTAATAATCAGAACGGGGTGGTGGGGCCCATTCTTCTATAGTAATAAGGAGTCCCCCCAACAACTCGTATTGTTAATTATTTAGGCCCGATTACATGAGGGTTAAGGGGTTGGTATGATATATGGTCCGGAGCTGGGCGACTTTGATTTTGGCAGACTTCGGCTGAGCCTTCAGGAGTTGACTGGAGGCCAAGACGAAAGCCTAGAGCCTAAGCCCTTGAACCTCAAACCCTAATGCCCTGAGCCCTACCTATAGCCTCCCTTCTAGTTCCTTTTTGGGGATGCCTTACAAAATCCTTAATATATAATTGGTTAAACCCAAAAAAGGAACTACAATGGAGACTACAGGTATGCCCTTGACGGTGTAGCTTAGAGGACGGGTCTTGAAGGGGTCTCGAACTCAGGCAAGTCATGGTTCCAGGAGCAGCGGCTTGCGACCATGAAAACCTGAAGTTGGCATGAGCCTTTACCACCCGTAGCTTTGGGTTTAGGGTTGGGTTCAGGGTTTGTGGCGTAAGCCTTACTTATTTTCCTCCATACAGGTAGAAGCTGAGAGTGGATACTCTATAAGTCCTAGGCAGCTAGCAGAGATAGGTTTGAGGCTAGGGTTGCCAGGCACCTGGTTTCAGGAGGAACCCACTGAAACCCGGCTCAGCAGGAGCTGCTGCAGATGATCGCCGAGATGTACGTTTTTGTCGGGAAGGTGGACAAGGAGAAGGCGCGGCAGCGAATTTGAATAGTGTTTCCTGCCATCGGATCTTCAGTCAACACTTCTGTGGTTCAACGTACACTTGGTCCTGAAATCCTACATCCTTAAATCGTCGCAGGTACTCAAAGCAACGACGGGGTCTGAAGAATTACGTAGATACAGTATGATTCCCTTACTCCCTTTTAACTATCCAAGGGCCCCCCATACCAAATCCTTGTAAAACCCCACAAGCCCCGTGTTGCAAAACTCACCATTCAAGGGTCCTCGGCAACTTATATAAGACTGAGTATTCACACTTTCTAGATACTGTTTATATATATATATATAAACCCTAAACCATAAACCCTAAACCCTATATATATATATATATATATACTTATTTATGAAGCTGTAAGATTTGGGGTCTACGGGTTAGGATGAAGAGTTTACGGTCTAGGGGACCAAAGTCTAAGTTTCAGGGGGTTTGGGGGTTTAGAATGGACGGTCCTGCTGAACCCTTGTTAAACCCGGATATGTTCTGATTCTTAGGGTTTAGGGTTTAGGGTTTAGGGTTTAGGGTTTAGTTCTGATAAAAGCTGATAAGGAGGTGCGCTTTCGGCATGTACATTTTGCGGCTAAGAACGATTGTGTCGCGACAGATACTGTAGGTCTCCAACTGTAGGGTTGAGGGTTTGTGTGGGTGCCTGGACCCATGTGAAATCTGAAAAATCCTGAACGTCCAACACAAGACAAGACCGCTTGTGAGCTACAGTCTAGGGTTCAAAGGGGGGTCAATGCGGACCGACGATTAATTGGTGACGCCGCCCTTTCGTCAAGTATCACACCACTACTAAGATTCCAAGTGCGAGCTTCTTTCTTTATTCCGCCATTAGGTCAAATGGCCCTGATATAGTGGCCACACCCCTGTAAATAAGCCGTAAACCGCCTTAGAAACCCTATAAGCGCTGAAACATGAACCCCAGAACCCTCTCTCTCTCTCTCTCTGCATATGCATGTATGTATGCAATCACACACACATATATATATATATATACACACACATATATATATATATATATGTACATATACATGTATACATATATGTATATATGTATATGTCCCTACCGATCGATACCGCTCGACAAGTCACTGAGCAACCGAGCAGTCGCAAGCTCGCTTGTTGCTGCAGCAGAGAAGTGGGGTATGGGCCGAGGAGTCTCAAATCGAAGAAATCCCTAAATTTACCCTAAACTCAACGGTTTAGGGTTTAGGGTTTAGGGGCCCTAAACCTTAAACCCTAAACCCTAAATCCGCTGAAGGGCACATCAGCATCGAGCGAGCGATCGAAGATTCGAAGTTTCACCCCGAATATCATCAAAATAGGTCGGAGTGGGCGGGATCAATAAATCTCCTGGCGATCGTCATTCGAGGATCGGCAGGATAGTGGTTGTAGGTGGACGCAGCTACCCTGCATGCTTACACCTGTTTGCCCGAATGCAGCCACGCCGACCAGTGTGTAGCAAGGTCTTCCAGCGCAAGAGTCTTCAAGCCTTATTCTTTAAGTGCAGTTCCACAGCCTTTCCCCTGGAAATTTTCCAGGTACCGCGGCTGCAAACCCCATAGAATGCCCAAGCCGGAACTTTCCAAAAACTCTTTCGCAATTGTTAAGGTCCCCGTTCAAGCCCTTGTAAAACCCGATAAGTCCTTTATCGAAACTTTGATAGAAGCCTCAAAAAATCCTTCAAAAGGAGCCCTATCCTAATCAGAACCTCCTATATTCCTACGGGGCCATGTGCCCATAGCATGTATACTTTGGCTCTCACGTCCTAAACCCCCCAAAACCCCCCAAACCCTTTATACTGTAATTAACCCTAAACCCTTAAACCCTAAACCCCCAAAACCCTAAACCCTATAAACTCCAAACCCTAAACCCCTAAACCCTAAACCCCTAAACCCTAAACCCCTAAAGCCCCAAAAACCCCAAACCCTAAACCCTTAAACCCTAAACCCTTAAACCCTAAACCCTAAAACCCTAAACCCTAAACCCCTAACCCTAAACCCCAAGTATCGCGTACGCCATGGCACTGCGGCGTCTGCCGTCGACGCCTCAACGCCTCGGCCGCCGCGCGGCCTCGGCGCTGGCCAGCGCACTCAGGGAGGTGCGGGCAGAGGCGCTGCTATAAGGGTTTAGGGCTTAGGGTTTTTGGGTTTTTGGGGTTTAGGGTGTAGGGTTTAGGGGTTTAAGGGTTTAGGGTTTAGGTTTTTTTGGGGTTTAAGGCTTAGGGCTTTTGGGGTTTAGGGTTTTTGGGGTTTAGGGCTTAGGGTTTTTTGGGGTTTAGGGTTTAGGATTTAGAGTTTACTAAGGGGGACGATAAGGAGTTGGTATCTAGAACTGTTCTATTTGGCGGACTGCATGGGGACAGCCGCGATCCCGGGCCCCAACCAAAGACCCTGGAGACCGAACTCGCTCATCCTGGAACAGTAAACTAATTCTAGGACATTGTCAGGTGGGTAGTTGCCGTCATAGGAGCCTTATAGAAGGTCTATATACCTTATAGAAGCCTTATAGAAGCCCTATATACCCTAAGCTCCCCACCTGTAGTTTCCTTTAACTAATGTTCGACGGGTAGCATGCAGGGTTTTGCCTCGGGTCATCAAGTTGAGGGAACACCCTAAACCCTAAACCCCTAAGCCCTATGCACCCTAAACCCTAAACCCCTAAACCCTATGCGCATCAGTTTCTATGCTGACATCCCTCCGGAAGCTCGGTCCGAGAAAGACCCTGAATGAAGCCCTCAACCAGCCGGACAAAACTCCAAGAGACGACAGTGCAACGTTTTCAGGATTGGGGATTGGGGTTTCAGGGTTTATAGGGTTTTTAGGGAATAGGGTTTTTTAGGGTCTAGGACTTCAAGGTTTTTAGCGTTTAGGGTTTTAGGGTTTAGGGTTTAGGGTTTTAGGGGTTTGGGGTTTAGGTTCTGGCCCCATGCCATCATCTGGTGTTTTGAGGTTTTGGGGCTTAGGGTCATAGAGGCTTAGGGTCTCAGCTAGTGTTGTGGGGTTTAGGGTCATCGAGGCTTAGGGTCTTAGCACCCAACATCAACATGAAACATGTGTTGACCCCATGGCTTCTCTTTTCAGTGGGTCATTGGCCTTGAGAGGTCTTAGCCGCCTCTGTGCCGGATCCATCGCCGGGAGACTCCCAGTCGTCTCCGGGCGAAGGGTTAGGGTTTAGGGTTTAGGGTGTTCCTCCTCAAATCAAGAACACTACCATTACCATTGCTGCTGCTGCTGCTGCTGCTGCTACTTCTACTATTTGCTTCTAGTGCTGCTACCGCTACCTCGACCTTTACCACTACCGCTACCACTACCACTACCACTACCACCTACTACTACTACTACGACGACGACGACTACTGCTGCTACCACCGCGGGACTACTCAACCCACAACTATCACAGCTACTGCCGCCACTGCAACTTCATACTACATACTACTAGTGCGACTCTTCATGCCCCATACAGGTGTACGGGGTTGAGGGTCAGGGTGTAATGCACAGGACACAGAGCCCCGCGGATTTCAAGGATCAGTTGGTCAATTAGGTCGACCTTGAAACCTGTTTTGACTTCTGTCTCCTCAACCGGATCCAAGGAAACCCTAGTACCTTTGAGCGAACCCTTAGAGGGACTCAAAGAGACCCTGAAGGGAGCATCTAAAGAGACATTCAAAAAAAACTTCCAAAAGAGAGCCTTAACGAGACACCTTAACGAAATCCTTAAAGGAACCCTTACACCCTAACCCTAAAAGAGGCCTCCATAAAGGAACCCTTGAAGGAGCCCTTAAAGGAACCCCTAAACCCGAAAAGGAACCCTTAGAGGTGCCCCTAAACCCTAAAGGGAAACCGTAAAGGAGTCCTTAAAGGAACCCCTAAACACTAAAAGGAAGTCTTAAAGGAGCCCTAAAAGGAACCCTGAAAGGAGCCTCCTAAGAGGAACCCCTGAACCCTAAAAAGGAACCCTTACAGGAGCCCCCTGATATGAACCTTTACAGGAGCCTCTGAAGCAACATAGAGGCCTTAATAATTACTCATACTGTCTTGGGGTGATTCCTTATTATAATTATAGAAAATATACCCAAACCCTAGTCTAATTATTAAGGCCCCTTCTTATAGAACCCCTTATAGCAACCCCTATAGGACCCCTTTAAAGGAGCCCTATTCTACTTATTCAGGCCACCCTAAACCCTAAATCCTGAACCCTAAACCCTAAACCCCAAAAGCAACCCCAAACCCTAAACCCAAAAAGCAAGCCTAAACCCTAAACCCCAAAAAGCAACCCTAAACCCTGAACCCTTAACCCTAAACCCGAAACCCTAAACCCTACGCCCCAAAAGCAAGCGACTCTGATAGTTCCCAGGTTGCCAAGCGGCTCTGGAGATTGGGAGTCTCTGCGGCGACAGGCCCCGGTTCAGCGCTTTAGGGTTTTTCGGGCTGTAGGGTTTTAGGGTTTTAGGGTTTAGGGCTTTAGGGCTTTAGGGTTTTAGGGTTTATCGGGCTTCAGGGTTTTAGGGTTTTAGGGTTTAGGGCTTTAGGGCTTTAGGGCTTTAGGGTTTAGGGTTTAGGGCTTTAGGGCTTTAGGGTTTTAGGGTTTAGGGCTTTAGGGTTTAGGGTTTATCGGGCTTC